>WWET01007685.1:10756-30644 GCA_011038615.1 Limnodynastes dumerilii | reverse complement strand
CGCTTTGCTTTTCAAACCCTACCTTAACTTTTGGCAACGTAACCGCAGTGATCCGCACACGTACGTATGGCCAACACGTATTTACGCAGCTAAGCACGCCCATACTGTACACTTTAAATACAAACCCCCGCCTACTTAACGTATTTCAGACGTATTTTTGACTCACGTAAAATTGGCACGCCCCCATGTAAGGATTTACGTGACACATACGTGAATGGCCCATACGTTCACATTTACGCTACGTTACGGAGCGTATTTTCTATGTTGCGCATGCGCAGTACTTACCAAAACGCGATTTTACGTCTCCGCCACGCGTAAATTCGCTCACAAGCATTGTTCTGGATCTGGCCCATTGACATTTTGTACCAATGCTAAGATTGGTTCTGTTTAGTTGATATTCGTTTTCTCAAAAATGCAATTTATACTGAAAATGTTATGACTTCTGCCTAAATATAGTTATTTTACAAATGTGTGAGTAGGTCTACTAAAGTAAAAAAAAAATACATCCAACTGTAGGTTTTACATACAGAGTTACAAATAATAAAAAAAAAAGAAAGTTGCTATTAGGATCTTAAGTACTGTTTGAGGATTTTAACTTGTTTAAAAGCATGGTAAAAAAAAAAATCCAGTGTTTCGTTTCCCTTCACTAATATTCACAAATATTACACTTTCAACAGTCTATACACTATATTTAGACTTGAATACTATGTATTTTCAGTCATAACACAAGAAGTTCCAAAAATTAGGTCCCAGTGATGAAAAAAAGGGGCAAAATTTGTGTCTGGTCTTTGATGATGCAAATCATGAGCTAAAGCCCCTCCATATAAGTCAAAGGGCAGGATACAATGAAGTGACCATGGGAAATTATAGCCAATGTGATCAGTTACTGACATCCAAATGCTAAGTAGATTGGAAATCCATGATGTCAATGGGTGACAACCTAATCGAATGGGATTAATGCTACTCCAAAATCCAACCGTTATCAGCTCATATCCCCCAAGGTACTGACTAGACCATGAGAATGGAGCAGTGTACTTGTGGTGGACAGCGTGAACATTTTTGTATAACCAATGGCTTTTATGATGCAGTACATGCCATATAAAATATTGAAAGTCAAACAGAAGCAGGTATCCCAAGACCTCACCAAGAAGTGTAAACACAGAAGGAGCATTGTTTGGCAAAGAGACATGCGGCATCCATAGCCAATTCAAAAGTACAGTAGGAAAGACATAGATCACATAGTTGGACGAAGACTTCCATAAACAGAGAGCCATCATTCTTACTGTTGGGCGCTTGCTCTTTTGAATTTTGTATTTGTAAAAAAATTGCCATTGCTCTCCCAGTACATCTATAACAGCAAAAGGAAAACTGAAAAACAGATAGCCCGTGAATGCAAGCAGGACTGGGAAAAAAGGGCTACTCACTATGTCACCAAACTCCATAAGAATGTAATCCCAAAGCGGCTGAAGAAACAGATTCTGGTGACTGGAGTTTGACAAGCTCATTCTGCTCTATGAGTTTATTGGGTTTTCTTCACCAATTTATCAGACCACTAATCCAGACCAAGACACAGGATGTCCTAAAGCTGGGGGGGTTATAGAAGATTTTGAGCCTCCTGTGGAACAATCTCATTATGTAACAAAAAAATAAGCAATTCTTTTACTTTAGAGATTAGTTTCTAAGTAGAACAGGATAAAATGATTTTCTCCACTAGAAGAAAGAACAATACATTACTATTGATTTCAAATATCAAACATCTTCTCTCTTTTACTCTTTTTTAGTTACTGGGAATGTAAATAATAAATCTATAGTAATTACAACCTACTCTTTGTGATGTCTTTAAAGAGTAATGCAGTGACGGTATTCAGTTCACAAATTTCCAGCAGAAATCAATGTAGCTCCTTACATAAGAAATAATACATTAAAAACTATGGAACTATTGGTACATTGTTCCATCACTTTTATTCAGGTCACTTGCATCTCTTAACCATGGGCTGGATCCAGACTTGGATAAACCATGTTGATTGCAGGGGAGTTATATTTAATCTGTTGCAAACAGTATTAGAGATGAGAGGTGATGTTTCCTATCTCAAGTCTAAATAACAGTGTGATAGTAAAGCTGGTCAGTATCTGTGTGCAGTAAGCAATTCAAAGATATATCCCTGCATGTAAAGAATACAGTTAACTTGACTCCTCCTGCAATCAACATGGTTTAGCCCAGGAGTAACTAATTTCAAGCACTTACTTAAGTCTAGATCCAGCCCCATGACAGAAACATTTACTCATATAGATAGAAATGAAACAAGTCTTTATTTAGATGGCCAGATCTGCCCCACACATGTCTACTGATGCCATGCCAATCAAGAAATACAAGTATTGGGGATGATCCACAGCAGCAACAAGACCTCCACCAGACAGTGCTTGCCAACATGATTTCTACTCCTATCAAATGTTTTGGTCAGTAGTAAACCCAAATCTTGTATGCAATAATTACCCACATGATTATTACTTGCATGGTTTAATAATAATTCTGTCATTGGTCCATAGAATTATTGAGTGTTCGTGTCAAGTTATTGCTGTAATTAATGATTAGGATGAATTTTACAAGTGCCCAATAATTGTACCAGAAATGCTTTGGAACAATAATATGATTGCATGGCAAGTTTTAAATATATCGGACTCTAGCTCCTGATATTGTGTATGGCAGCCATCCTATTATCGGACCTGTGCCTCTACATCCTGGTATCCAGCTCTATCACTAATAGTAATATTTATGGAATCAGACAGATAGTGGAACTTTGGCCAGGAGGCTCACACTACTGACCAGAGTTTTTGTTGTTGCCAATTAGTTAGCTGCATGGGACTCCTGCAGAGATTGACAGGAGGCCTAGGCAACCAAAGGCGGTGAAAGCATGTAATGAGCACCGCATCATCTGCCTCTCCCTGCCTTTGTCCGCACTCTGTCCTTAGGGCTGGGCATCCAGGTTGTCGCTAGTTGATCTGGACGCCAGCCAATCACCATTGTGGCCAATGGTGTGGCCAATCACCCCTGCGACATGATTGGCCACAGTATCTTTATATACCTGGCACGTGGACACCGGTTATAGCGTCGCTGTCTGAAGTGTTACACTGTTGCCTTGTCCTAGTGTTTAATTGCCTTGTCTTAATGTTAAGCTGCCTTTTTCTGTATCCATTTGTGTGTCTCCTCTTTTTCTGGTCCGTCTACCCTTCCTCTGTACCTGTCTGTGCTGTGTCTGCTCTTTATTTATTTTCAGTTTTGTCTATCTTGATATTCTGTATTCACCTTGCTTTACTCACTTGCACGCCAGCTTGCCTGGTCAATATTGCGCAGTCTCACCAAACTATATACCCCGTTCACACTGAGCCAAAAACCCGGGATATTGCCGGGACAAGCCCTGACGACCCGGGTCGAGGCTCAGGGCCCAGGAGAGGAAAGTCACTCCTGGGCTAAACCATGCTGATTGCAGGAGGAGTCAAGTTAATTGTATTTTTTGCATGCATCTTTGAATTTCTTACTGCACACAGACACTGACCAGCTTTACTATTACACTGCTATTTAGACTTGGGATATGAAACATCATCTCTCAACTCTAATACTGTTTGCAGCAGATGAAATATGACTCCCCTGCAATCAACATGGTTTAGCCCAGAAGTGACTTTCCGCTCTTACTTTAAGCACCTTCTTAAGTCTGAATCAGGCCCTCACTGTGAACGGGCGCACCGGCTGCAACCCGGGTCTAATGACTCGGGACTCAGACCCGGGACATTTGCAGGGTTATTCCCGTGTCAGAACCGGGTAGCTGCCAGTGTGTACGGTGAGACCCAGGTTTTTCAACCCGGATCTCACTGAAATAAGCTGATTTTTTTTATAAAAAATAAATGTTTAAAATATATAAAAACAATTAGCATAATAAAAAAAAGAAAATGAAAAAATAGAAAACAGGACTTACCTGTCCGTGCGACGCGGCGGACTCCATGCATGCGCAGTGTTTTTTCATGCCAGTACCTTAAATTTTGTAAGTGCCGAAAATGGAGGTCCTGCGCATGTGCAAGACTTCATTAGAATGAGAAGTTCTGCGAGGACCCGGAGGATCATCGCGGGACCTTGCAGGAGAGGTGAGTAGTTATAAATTGTATAGAGTATAGAATAGAATATAGAGTATAGAATAGAATATAGAGTATAGAATAGTATAGCAGTATAGAGCTCAAAGAGTCCTGGGTCAGGCCCGTTCAGTGGGAATTTCCCGGGTCTAAGCAGTAGTGTGAACGGGGTCTTAGGAGCTGGGCTGATGTGTGCACCAGCAATAACCCGGGTCAAAAAACCTGGTATTTTGCCGGGGCGGCGGTGTGAACGCGGTATGACTTTGTTCTGTTCACCTGCACGCCAGCTTGTCTTGTCAATATTGTGCAGTTTCACCAAACTGAACTTATCTTGCTTTATTCACCTGCACGCCAGCCTTTCTGGTCAATATGGTGCAGTATCCCTCTAGCTGTACTTCCTCTTGTTAGTTTATCTGTTTCCTAATCTGTCCGTATGGGCGTCTGCCATTAACTCCTAGCCTCCTTGTCTCTCTATTGTATGGGATTGTCCACTGGGGGCCGTGACCTGCTACTGAGACACAGCCAAGTCCATCCCCACCATCGGGGGACCTGGCGAATACCATCCGGTGGTTAGACTCTACGCCTCAGTTTCAATTTCGTAACAAAGCAATAATCACTCTAATATATGACCATCTTAAAACTTAGGTGAAAATTAAAACACATTAAAACACTTCTAAACAATACAGCAAGAGGAGTAACGTGGAAGCAGGCAGGATTTTTTTACATAATAATATGCTAAAGGAGACAAGAGCATCTTTACAGGGCCTTTATTAATATATAATTATATGAGAAGCAGTCAGATAAGTGTAAATTTAGTCAGTAAAATGCACTGAAAGCTGGTGTTGTACATATAGTTAACCGTAATTGTATTTAGATTGACTATGCAGCTGTTTACATACAGCATATGATAATGTTTATTATATTTTTTTATTACATACTGGATAGATAGATAGATAGATAGATAGATAGATAGATAGATAGATAGATAGATAGATAGATAGAAGCTTTCATGGCTGCATAATTGTATTTAGGAATGTGAATAGAACACGTATTTTTTGGACTGAAGGATCCAGATATGTTTTTAGCAGACGGTAATAGCATGTAAGTGGAGAAACACTGTGACTCATCCAGTTAACCAAGCAATCTTCTCTTACTCAGCCATCTGAATCACAGGCTGGCAGCAACCAGAGCTACATCCATTCAAAATCTAAATATCCCAGGAGGATATTCCAGGATATCTGACATTATTTCTTTTTTATTTATTATTATTATATGGGACATGGCTTCTCTAGTTCTCCTGGTTGAAAGAGATGTTTTCCAGCCAATTCTAAATAACAGTTTAATTGTAAAGCTGCTCATTAACTGTGTCACTATGCAAAATATTGTCTCTGCATGCAAAGAATAAAGTTAAGGTGTTATGTTCCATCTGATTTCCTCTTATTTTCAAAATCTGGATACACTCCATAGTCATGAGAGACATATGACTGGGCTTTCAACTGGCTGGGAAATCGATTGCTTTTGCCTTGGAGAGGCAAAGCATTCGATCCACGCATGAGAGGAGACAACAGGGGCACTGTGATATGGCATGAAGGGGGAAGTGGATGTGTCTAGCTGACCTTTTCCCTCTCCCCTCTGAGCTCTACTCTATATTAGTGCCATGTTCACCGTAACAGGTACACACAGCACCCATTAACTTCTGCTGAGTAGAAGTGAACGGGACCTCTGGCATAACAGAGACATAGGGCTGGATCCAGACCTAGTTAAGTGCTTGAACTTAGTTACTCCTGGGCTAAACCATGTTGATTGCAGGAGAGTCACATCTGTTGCAAACAGTATTAGAGTTGAGAGGTGATGTTTCCTATCCCAAGTATAAATAACAGTGTGATAGTAAAGCTGTAAAGTATCTGTGTACAGTAAGCAATTCAAAGATATATCCCTGCATGCAAAGAATACAATTAACTTGACTCCCCCTGAAATCAACATGGTTTAGCCCAGGAATAACTAAGTTCAAGCACTTAACTAGGTCTGGACCCAGCCCATAAACCTGATATAAGAACTGTCCTGACCAAATAAGGATAGTCAGTAGGAATGTACATTAGCCATAGTGATCAAACTCATAGCACAAATATTCACGTTAATTGGAAACCGATTAAATCAAAGCATAAACAAAGATACAGATACATGCAAAGAAAAACATGAAAAGTAAAGATAAAATAGTAGAATAAAATGATGGCAAGGAAGGATGCCTACAATTATAGAACAACAGACTGATGATTTAGAAGTACTAGAAAGAAAAATTAATTACAAAAAAAAACCCATTGTCCATTTCAGTCAGCAGCTGTCTTGGCACAAATGTAGGATGCTATCTTTAGCTGCCTTTGTCATCAGATTATCTGCCTCATTTCATAAGTGGAGGGATGCTGGATACTGTTTGGGGCCCACACACACCATTTAACATTTTATTCAGATGTGGCTGGGGTAAGGAGGAGAAGAGATCAGGAAGTGTTACCTTCTTTTTCTCCCACGTAAGATTACATTAGCATATGCACTTAAACATTAAAAGCATAATGCACCTGGAGTTTGCTAAATAGCCGTTTCTATTGTGAAATATTTTTTTCAAAATAGCATTTATACTAATTTTTGTTGTGTTTCTGATTTTAAAGTTTAAAAAACAAAAATCCTTTAAGGTAGTACCTTAAATTACTTATATTACAGCACCATCACCATTGTATTGCCATTATACTGCCACTACTTTGTACAACATAGAATGGGGATAAGAATTAGTAAAAAATAAGCTAGAATCTGATTGGTTTCTATGGGCAACATCTCCACTTTTCCAAACACGCAGCTTAGTAAATCTGGCCCAGGCTCTAGACTTCATAACTAATTATCTACTGCAACCTGTGTTACAAATAGAAAGACATATTTTCAGCACAGATGGGTTTGCTTGTTTAAATGAAACTTTGTGTGAATTCTGTTTTCTACAGTAAGCTCCCTGGCAATTATCTTTGTTTAATTAGCTTTTCCAGATCAAAAGGTAAAACAAGGTTACCTAGAATGGGAGCCTTGTGAATAATTCAGTAATAAAGCACTAAATCTGAGGGAATTTATGTGTAATCCAAGGTAATGAAATGAGGGTAGCATAAGAAACACCAATGTCCCTACACTGAAGCTATAAAAGATTTGTCTGAGAGGTTAAATTAGTACATCTAACTTTTAAACAGAACATCACAATAGAATAAAATGATTTATTACAGTTCTAGATGAGCTAATTATTCCACAAATGGTCACACCAATACAACCATAAAAAAATGATAACCTTTATTTGCAAAGCAGTAATAAGTACGGTACTTACAATAAATACAACATAGCAGGTAGTTATCCAAACAGAACAATCATAGTTACTAATCAACAGTCAGGCCATCCTCCTGTAATCACCTGATTGTTAGAGGCAGGATAGATCTTTGCAATCATAATTTAGTACTGGTTGTTGCAATAACATCTTGTACATTGTGTTTTGCAAAGGCTGCTAGCATACACAATGTTGTAAGCCAAGTACACTTATCTCAAGTCCATAGTGCTACATATAAACACCTTTCTTAATATGTCTGGGTGCTGTAACTTTATGAAACAGCCACTTTCTGTAAGCAAATTGCATGTAGCGATCTTATAATAGTACCTGGAATAATTTTAGTAGGGTTTGAGATAAAAAGGTATTATAGAACATAAGAGAGATTTATATTTTATATACCTGTGATTAGACACATCTACCTCTGGGCTCATTGTTGAACTTATTGGAGAATTTTCTTAATTATTCACTCCGGTTGTTTTCCAGTCAAACAGAGCGCTTTATACTGGTTCATGAGCTCCAGATACACTGCAGCTCACTATTTCTCACCACTGTATTTGGAGGATCTGAAGTGACTATATTCTAATATATTATTTAAGGTTTGCTGTGTCATTCACCTACTGAAGTGACAACAGAGATTATCCGGATTCTATTTGGAGATCGTTATTTTGTCATCATTAGAATACTGGCGGTGCACTTCCAGCTTATGAACCTATTACAATTTAATTAGATGCCTAGCTGTTTTGGGTCAGTGTTTACCCATATTGGGAAAATAGTTTTTTTATTGTACAAATAAATTTTACTTACAATATATGAGTTGAGATACGTGTGTGTATAGCTCCTAGTAATAAGCGCAGCTGACTTTCTTAATTGGTTTGTATAATCTTAAGATGAAATTAGTTTTCTATCTTGTAACTGAGAAATAAAATTATTTATTACAGTTACAAGTGATTTTATGTGGTAAAATTGCATAAAGAAACACTGAAGTATCACACTATCGCAGCAAACACATGCAAAGTAAAACATATTAACAATTACAAATGGGATATATTTATAAAAATTTTCATCTATTTAAAATAATTGAGTAAAGCATTTTAATTTCTCCATTGTGTTTCTTTAATAAATACAACATTGGTTTGTATTATCTTAAGATGAAAATAGTTTTCTTTCTTGTAACTGAGAAATAAAATTATTTATTAGTTTTTTTTATGTGGTAAAATTGCATAAAGAAAAACTGAAGTATCACACAAACCCATGCAAAGTAAAACATATTAACAATTACAAATGGATAAAGAAAACCCAGGACAAGTACTTCAGTAACCTTTTTAACGCTTCTGTACATAACAAAAAAGGACATTATGGGCTGATCCTAATTTAATAAAGACAGGTGATTCCCGTATGTCACATACAGAGATTGACAGTCAGTATGTACTGTGCATGCTCACAGGAGGCGGGCCCTCCATACATGTGTGTAGAATAGTTCAAGTAGGCTCCTGTGCAGATATCGCTTCTGCACGTTAGGAAGTGCCCTATTCTCCTGCGTGTGGAATTTGGGATTGCAAAATCCGTACGTTAGCCTCAATGGCAATATATTCACTAGATAACACCCCACTTTCTTTAACGTCTTCGTACATGCAGCCACACTGCATCTGAATTTCCCCTTAAATGTTTCATACATCAATGAGAAATAGAGATGTTTTCTTGTTATCATTAAGATGTCTTTTTCCAAAAGGTCTGGGAAAGAACCAGAGGTTCATGCAAATCAGCATACAGCAGGGCATGTAATGGTACCTCTGGGCTCCTATGCAATTATGGCACGTGGCACAAGTGCAGGGGAGTACGCTGCAATGTATGCTTAAAAGTGTGCGAACACTTCAGTCTTAATGTGAATGCTCCAAAACAATATCATCAAATTATTTTGTAAAATAAATATGAAAAAGATTATTAACAATGAATGTATTTATACAATATTTTTAAACCTTCATAGTGCTCCACCAGGGACATCATAAGTTATGTATTGTGCTTGAAGTATGAAATTGTAATGCAAGGGTCCAAAATAGGCTGTGGAATGTCAGGCTACTGAACTCAGACATGACCCGTGACAGGTGCACATGTTTTCATGTAAACAGTGCTTATTTCCATCTGCCACAATACGCCCTTTAGAACATAAGCAGCTGAAGCTCGAGTTGCGTTTTGGTCTGGATGGAGCAAGATTGCGTGCACTTTCCGAGCATGTGCGAGGTACGAAACACAAGCTGACATACGCTCACTTCTGGATCAGTCATTTTATGTCAGATTAGCTTTTCCTTCCTAAATGATAGTAATTGTAAGGAGAATTGTAATGTATGTGTGCAAAGCTGAGATGTACTGCCTTCATTTCCAAGCACCAAAACTTAATATTGGTTTTACACTTCTCCCTACCGGGAAAACATCTATGCACATTCAGATGTGTATTCTGTGCTACCCTCTTTAACACCATGGACCATAGCCAGAATCCATAGTGAAGTTCGTTAAAAATGTTTACCTTGGCAAAACCATGTTGAATTTTAGGGCCAAGGCTTGGTGGGTCTGATCTCTGCTGTGTGAAGTACGCAGGTTGCCAGTCCTATGGATATCAATCAGTGGTGCAATAACCAGGCGTGCAGGGCAATGAACAGATATGACACATAGGTCTGAATATGGGAATATTAACAGATTACTAATAAGAGGTAAGTCATGAATGACATGACAAGATGCACCAGTATATCTGAGAACCCAGGAACACTACAGGAGATTCAAAAGTGTGAACAGCGGCAGCAGTGATGGAAGGTAGGAACGCAGGTAAATCCGAGTACTCTGAGATGCTGCAGATGGAAATGCAGTGAAAGAAGATGCAGCACAGAAGAAAATGCTGAGTCAAATGAATGCTGGAGGGTCTGAGGGATGCACACAAAGCACACAGATTTAAGGCATATAACTTAATACTCAGGCACAAGTGTGGGTCCCCATTGCGAACTGCCCTATTTCGATAGGGCCGTTCGCTGCTAGCCAGTTTGGAACTGGATGGGATATTGATTGCTTATGCCTAAGTAAGTATCCCCAAAACACCCCCACCACCCCTGCAGAGGGTTACTCACTTCCAAAAATGAATGGGTGTTCGTGCGAATCGCTTACACGCCCATTCAAAAAGAATACATTCTAAATTCTAAGCTGTTATTCGAAATAGAGATAGTTGAAATGCAACTTTCGTCTGTCCCTACTTCATAATGAAGCCATCGCAAGCAGGGACTCGCAACGCTCAGGTACAGAGTATAAATTAGACGATTCCTTACTAGCAGATGACCAGTGATGTGAAAATCTTACAATGGGCTGCAGGAAGGATATAGAGAATGCCGCATCAGCATGGCCAGTTACATTAAGTCATTTTATTCACTGGTATTTAAACACAAAGGAAAAAAATGTTCCAGTTAAATCAAAGATTGGTAAGAAATTCATAAAGTACATCATGTTTAGCATGCGAATCGCTTACTCACCCATTCATAAAAAAAATTCTAAAAATTCTAAGCTGTTATTCGAAATGGAGACAGTTGAAATGCAACTTTCGTCTGTCCCTACTTCGTAATGAAGCCATCGAAAGCAGGGACTCGCAACGCTCAGGTACAGAGTATAAATTGGAAGATTCCTTATTAGCAGATGACCAGTGATGTGAAAATCTTGCAATGGGCTGCAGGAAGGATATAGAGAATGCCGCATCAGCGTGTCCAGTTACATTAAGTCATTTTATTCACTGGTATTTAAACACAAAGGAAAAAAATGTTCCCGTTAAATCAAAGATTGGTAAGAAATTCATAAAAAAAACATGGATTAAATTTAGACATTTCAATCTAAAATTCGAGTTTTGCACACTAGTTATCAACTAATTGTTATTAAATGTAATAGTTGGTATTTAAACACAAAGGAAAAAAATGTTCCAGTTAAATCAAAGATTGGTAAGAAATTCATAAAAAAAAAAAAAAAACATGGATTAAATTTAGACAATTCAATCTAAAATTCGAGTTTTGCACACCAGCTATCAACTAATTGTTATTAAATGTAATGGTTACCAGCATTTTGAATCCCTCTATTATTTCTTGTGATCCTAACAAGTTTTGATTCTTCTCATTTTGCTCTAATAGATATAGGACCAGATCCAGACTTCAGTAAGGTAGAGGACTCGCATACATCACATAGTAAGTACCCTATTCTGCGTGTACTGCACTTGCAGGGCGGCAGCAATCTGTGCGGAATTCAGGTCACAGCACATGGATGGGGTGGGCCCACACTACATGAGTATAAAATATACATGGCAGGTGGGCTTTGATATTTAAATTGTACAGTAACATCTTGGCTAAGCCCTTCTGTATGATCCATCTATGACAAAGACAAAAATACTAAAACATATTGCAAGGATTGAGTTTGCCAAAATAGCTTAATCCCACTGAGACAGATAGACCATTGTTTTGAAAAATTTTAAAACTACTTTTAAGCCAATTATTTAAAGGAATGAATATTAATGTTGATATAATTTAGAAGTTTTCTTTTCCAATAAAGCTGCAGTGCCACCTTGTGTTTATTTTTTATTATACAATTGAATACACCAGTCAAATATTAATAATTCCAAGCAGTTTCTTATAATACCTCATATAGATAAATCCAATCCTGGTAATTTATGCATAACGGACCGGATCCAGATATAAGAAAGGGAGCAAATTTTACTTTGCCAGTGGAAAATGGGTGCATTTCATTCCCGCGGATGTGTGCCCGGCGTTCCTACAGCACAGATCTACATCCTTAGGATCCAGAGTTCCATACCTTTCAACAGCAGAATGAGAATCATAGGTCCCATATGCAAGGTGGGAGAGAGGGTCTATTTAAATTTTACGTTTAGTCCTATCCAGATTTCCATGCCGTCCCTATTTTATGTGGGGACAGTGCAGAAATCCAAAAGTAGGGTCCTGGCAATGTAAGCGTCCCCTCACCTACACAGGGATCAGGAAACAGCCACCACACTTGGGACTCCAAGCGGAGCAGAAGCGTAGGTCTGTACTGGACTGACATTCCCATTTTAGGCATTGTGCATAAGCTCTTTACCAAATGCTCAGAAATGAAGAGATAATAAATGCCTTTGATGGAACACGGGTTATGCAACTGCAGCGCACACAGCATGTAACTGATAAAGTAGGGAAACTTGAGGGACAACTTCAATTTTTCCTTCTGTTGGGTACCATAATAGAATTGGCTCACTTCCACGCAATTCCATATCTATGCCAGCAAGTTGAATACAGATCACATAGTGTGGAAGATCAAAAGATGCTGGAAGGGAGGCAATAAATATTTTGTTGTGGTGTTAATTTTATTTCATGACTTGTATTTCCGATGTGGTTGACTATATAGCTTTAAGTGGATATTCTCCTAATTATCACCTATTATTTCTTCTACTTAAAAATAAGAATCACCGACATCTGTTACTTTTCTGTATGACAACTTTATCAAATTCTGTTCATATCTGACATCTCAACACTTATACTTTAATCATCTCATATGTTGCATGCAGGGTCATATGTACAGGTTACAGTCTAGAAAGTTTATTTACTACTTTAATCAGAATTAAGTTTAACTTTTACAGAGAAAGACAAAAGGAAAAAAACTGAACAATGTAAATTATTATAAATAATGCAGAATTTTCACTACATCAAATAATGGTAACAATATGTATCATTAGTATTGGCATCCTATAACTATTAAGCTCTTTTTAGATTTAAGTTTGAACAGAATTTGATGCAGTTTACTTGTATTTATCAGGTACAATGAAGCAGACATATGAGGTGTCTATACTATGAGATGATGTTATTTAGTGCTCTGCGTTCTTTGGTGTGTTCATGAGCTCCCCAATTTCGGTACTTTGATTTTAGCTTGTACTATAATCAGATGTGGGACGTCACTGAGGATAAAAAACAAAAACAAATCAAGAGCAATATTCTTCAAAAGTAATTAAAAAAAAAACGAACAGTCAGACGAAGATTTGTGTTAACACAATGTCATTTCTATTACATGACATAATTTGCATGTTGGGTCTGATAGTACCCACTGTTGTACCATGCATACCCACAGTCCACATATATTTCTTAGCATGTTGCAGCTGTCTCTAGGATATTACGTCAGCAATACCCAGCATGTAGTAACAAATCCCAGCACACATCTCCACTGTTAGTCACTGAATTACCTCCAGTAGAAGTTAAACATCTGGAAAGTGCTAAGAATTTCTATACCTTACATGCAGAGTAAGATGTTTATGACTAGGCAGATGATTAATGCAACGTTTGTGCCCAGTGTGTTATTTCATCATCTCATCTATTAGCTTTGTCTGGCAATTTTAGGTTTATGAGAGAGAGAAATTGCATTGGGTTGCTTTAAAGAGCTCTAGTGAGTGTGCAAACCATGGAAGTTGTATTTACATTTAAGTATCTTGATCAGCTGGCATGTGGTGCAGATCTGTTTAGTTGGATGGCTTTTACTAATAATTAAATTCTATAGATATAAATACAGATAGTTATTATACAGCTTATTTATTTATCATAAGGCTTATTTATTTTTAACATGTTAAAGTCAGAAACTCTGTTCAGCGTCAACAATCAGCAACATCCTGAAGCAGCAAGCATATGCAACCAATTCCCCAACAGATGCTCACTGCCAAGGGACTGGAAGCAGAGAATCAGTCAGTGTGGCCAGATGTGAAAGCACCCGATTTAGCGTTCTGTGCATGCTTGCACATTCAAACTATTGATCTAAACACTATCGGATTGATCTTGATTTACGTATATCATTTTTTTTTTTACTTCAGATACCATCAAACAGAAAGACACTTGTAAGTAGGAGGGTTTTAGTATTAACATTTACACTCTTGTTCTGCCATGTGTGAAAGAATGGTAAATGTTAAGGTAGGGCCCTACTATTGGTAGTCTATGCAAGGGATGAGAGTGGTTTTCCAAACTCTCAAATGGATACAGTGGGGATCCAATCAGATCCCCACATGCGCAGCAGTCCAATATTATCAACGTTCAAGAAGGAAGACTGGCTGGTAATTGGTCGCACGCTCCCAATTTCCTTGACTGAAAACGAACCAAGAAAAATACATCACTAATTTGTGACCATAACAAAAGGGATGACATTGTTTTATTTTTCATAGAGAAACTGCACAAAAGCTGCAGAGGTTTGAATGAAGCAGATATAGGACCATTTAACCACTAGATGGCTATGATGTTATGCTACCACACAAGATTGGATAAATAAAGACATAATAATAACAGGAGATACTAGGAGTTTGCCAGGAGTACAGTCAGCCTTGAATTGGGAATAAGCTCATTCTCTTAGCAGAAAATATACAAACTTATCTTACACGTTCTCGTAGTAAAACATGTCCATGGCCATATGCAAAATAGGCAATAGAAGGAACAGGATACATACTCTAGGATGGTGCTGGTGTAATTGCCCTTTAAGGCTTTAACACTCATATATGCATTAATACATGTTATTTGTAAAAGCATATTTTGTTGATGCGCTCTCTAATCACAGTAACTACATACAAATTTCAGTTAGGATGATACACACATAGAATCAGTCTTCCATAAGACAACTTTATATTGTTCACTTGAAATATATTAATAAATGCTGATTTTTATATTTACGTACCAGATTGTTGTGAAAACAAGTTACTTTTTGCCCACATTCTTCCGTGCCACAGTCTTTGAGCTGTTTGTGTATTTTTGTTTATCCTTCCTGCAAAGAACATAGAGAGCAGCATTCCAGTGGAGTGTGACAGTTTGCGGTGTAACTATAGCACAGAGCAGTTGTTACAGTAACATGCCTGGACTTTATTTAATCCCAAAGTACCTGTTATTTGCCGAGGTAAATTAACAACACTTGCCTTTACCGCTCAAATTTAGTGGACTTCAGTGCTAGGGGCCAATCATAACTTAAATATGATAGTGATTCTCCAAGTGATATTAACCATGTAATGTCACTGGGGGGGGAAAAGGAAAAAATAAATCTTCCCCTTTCATTGTAAATTTAGCCTCTATATCACTTTTCTACATGTCTTTTCAATCTGTCTAATCTTCATTACTTGCATGACTTAATTTATTCTACATTCTAGATACTACTGTACTGCAGGGAGTTCATTCCTCTCCGATTCCTGCATGCTAAAGTTTAAAAAAATCACCTGAACTGATAGGAACACAGATTTTCTAAGCAAGGAAATTAATTTTACAGTACTGTTAGAAAAGCGATGGGGAAATGGACGATCACTTAAATAACTTTCATCTTAAAGTGCTAGTGGGCAATGTCTGATACATACAATGGGAAATGGCAGTACTTGGCACTAGCTATGGGGATGTACATGTATTGTAGGTTATTACAGATATGTTATTTTCAGGGCTACAACACATACCTGGACATCTTCACCTTATTTCTGCATCCTAGGCCTCCCTCCCAGTGCAATGACTGGATGTTCTTATTCATCATGTGACCACATGAAATGCAAGGCTTCCCGTTACTATATGTCTGTGTAGAATGGACAAAGGAGAAGAAGAAGAAGTATTAGATACGACCTCTTACAAACAAAAAAGCGAACAGCAAACATATAAGCACTTTCAGAGGTTAAACAATACAAGCACTAGCATGCAAATGTCATGGGAAAAATTAGATTGCAGAAGATATTGCATAAATGATATATAGTAATTGCAATAGTAATAGCAGCTGTCATTAGGTGTGGTTTATATCAGTCTGTGCAATATTTTATGTGGATTAAAGCTTCACCTGCTCTTTAGCACAAAAACCACACAGCATGCGTGAAGCCAACTCCATTTCATGATCCTCCGCTTCATCATGACAAACATCACATGGATAGGCCTTCCCACAGCATGGAAATCTGCCATATAAGATGTTAGATAAGGATGGGAGTGTGTGAGAGTGCTACATGAACACATAACCAAACAATGTTACACATACATTAGATGCATTATTCTGGACAACAAAAAAATATGGGGTTTATTTAGATAAAACTATAAGTTAACAGTTTCCAAACTTTCTCAGTTCAAGGCACCTTAGGGTTCAATAACATTTTCAAGGCAAAATAATGACTGAGCTGTCCTGTTTTTAAGTAGAAGGTGCATCCTTTGTCCCTGAAATTCATCTGTGAGTCCAGTGCTGGTCTGTGCATGTGAATTGCAGGGAGAGAGGCTGCTCCCTCCATCATTTAAGAGAAACGGCAACGCATGGTCTGAAGCCTGTCACCGAAATTGCAAGCAGCAGCAATTTCTATGTAGAGACTTATCTGTTTCTATGCCATCTCCAGACCCCCTTATATATTAAAGGTTCAGAAGATGACGTGCTGAATAAAGCACATGTGGTTGCTTTTAAGGGTTTGGGGAATACAAACAGGGTATGGGAATGTCACACTACATACTGTATAGAGTGCCATTCCCAGATTCATATTATACATTACATATTTTATAGTGTGCCATTCCTGGAACCCCAATATACCCCACATGCAGAGATGGATTTAAAACTCATGAGGCCCTAGGCAAGATGCTGGTTTGGGCCCCCCCCAAGCGGGCCTCTATGTTGGAAATGGCATCTCTTGTCTGATAAGGCAGCAAGGGTAATTAACAGTGTTGGATCCTGGGCAGCCAAGGGCCCCTGGGGCTAACCAGGCCCTAGACGGGTGCCTAAGTTGCCTTGTGGGTAATCTGGCCCTGCCCATATGTACTAATATACTAGTATTACATGTGGGATAATATTTGGGGTCTGGAATGGCACACTATAGTAACCACGTGGGGAATATTCTGGGAAGAACACATGCTATAATATAGGAGGTATATTAGGGGGTCTGAGAATAGCACGCTCCCAATTCCTAATATAAACCACATATTATAGTATACGTCATTCCACAACCCCTAATATTCAAAACTTGATTTATATAGATTATATATCCATAGATGTGCCATTTAATGGAGACAGGGAGGGGGATGTGTTTTAGAAGAGACAGCGATTCGTAATGAAGGGAGGGAGGGAGGAAAGGAAATGTCTAATGGAGGGTGGGGGAGATGTGTAATTGGAGCGGATCCATGGAGGGAGGTGTGTATAGGCGGCCATCTTCTATGTTTTCTATAACTTTCTCCACAGACTCTCAGTGCAGTAACGCGAAGCACAGAGATCTTGCCAATCCAAATTCATGTAAGTAAAATAAACACCTCCTGTTAGGGAACATGCTACTTCACTGCATGCCACACTATAGTATGGGAGGACGGAGTTGGGGGGTGCCGTACTGTTCACCTGCTCTGGGTACCATTAACACAGACTACAGCACTGCTTATATGTCCTCAACTCCCCTCTCTCCACTAGTGTCTCCAACCCCCACTCTCTCACCCTGTGTCTTTCTAACCTCCACTCTCTCTGCCCACTCTAACTCCTACTCTTTTGTCTTGTCTCTCTAAGCCCCCTCTCCACCTTCATTTCTCTCTCCCCCGTTTTTCACTTACCTTTTTATTTTGTGTCTTTCACCTCCTTATAGCTCGGCAGCAGGATGGTCTTTTTATCTATGTTTGCATTTTTCAACTGCTATGGAATATCAGAATACTGATGTGACATGAGATTACATGCTAACAGCAGTTGAACAATGCAAACAGCAAGTGCCGTGGGTCCAGTGCCTGTCAGTGTACGGTTGCAGGGAGAGAGGCTGTGCTACATTACGGTGCTGCAGCACACAGTTTGGAAACTGCTATAAGAGTTAATTGTGTTGTGGATGAATGATGATGTAAATTAAATGGTTACTAATTAACAATGGCAAAGGTGAGGGTCACTGACACAGGCAGAGAACACAGTAGTGGAAATACATACAAGAAATTACAATGGGCTATTATTTTAATGACACATCCGCAGTCTCTCAAATGATACCCAGAAAGAAATTACATAATGCTAATTCTGCATTACACGGCTCAGTTTTTTAAACTCCTACAACCAATAAATGTTTAGGTAACAATGCCAACACAAGAAGATAATACTGTCACTTTATGTGGCTGTCACAAATTCTGATGGGGCACCACCTTATGTATTGTATCAAGGCTTGTATAAAAGAAATATTTTAGACACGTGCCAGGAGATTATTAATAGCTAAGCCTAAAATTTCATCTAATTGCAGCTCACCTCAGCCATCGACAGCTCTTTTTGAAATGTTTACAAGTCCCATGGTCTAAAAGTGGCTTTCCAGGTTTTATTGATGGATCTCTCACACCTTTCTTCCTGCCATACCGATCTTTGCTACCTGCAATAAGAAGTCTGTTATTCCAAAATTGCTGCTCTGTGTCTGACATGAATGTTCTCAAAAGGGCAATACAATTGCATGCAAAGCGAGTCACACACAATCTTTGGTACCGAAAACATTGCTCATTTTTGCTTGCATCAATCAGATAGATATATTGGAGGTGTGACAAATGAACTGCAAAGCACAGCTGCTAAAGGACCTCAAACATTAAATACCATTTCTTATTAAACATGTTATCTAAGGGCAGTTACTGCCTGCATACGTGCAACTGGCATTCAATGCAATGTGGACTCTCCAGCAATTTGTCTATTTGGTATAAAATGAGAGATAAAATTGGTGAAGATCTCTCCTTGTATATTAGTGGACTATGTCTCATGGCAAGAGTTTGTTAGCCAGCATATGGATGGCATCGGAGGCTCCCTCCCTGATTGTGTGGGTACGACTTGTAGTGTTGTGGGTCCCCGCTGCATTGTTTCACACTGTAAAATAGGGACAGCTGAAAGTTGCTTTTTGGCTGTCCCTATTTCAAATGTGATACCTTGCAGAATTATTTTTTTATGAATGGGTGAGTATGCGATTCGCATACTCACCCATTCATTTCCGGAACAGCCACCAGCGCCGGTACCACCGGACCACCGAAGAGATAAGTAACCCTCTCTGGGGACTTAGGGTTAGGTAGGGGGTGGAGACTTAGGGTTAGGCTGCAGGGGGTGGGGGTGTTCGGTGCTCCGGGGATCGATTGCAATGCCTCATCAAGACATAATCTATCGATATCCCAGCTAGTTCGGAACTGGCTGGGAGGAAACAGCATATATATGGTGCACATATATATAGAAACATTTCTAGGGGGTAGGTAGTGGGATAGAATTTGTAAAAACCCACAAATCACATGTACATAAGTATTTACAGCCTTTGCTCAATACTTTGTTGATGCACCTTTTGCTTCAAATACAGCCTCGAGTCTTTTTGAATATAATGCCACAAGCTTGGCACACTTATCTTTGGACAGTTTCGCCCATTCCTCTTTGCAGCACCTCTCAAGCTCCATCAGGTTGGATGGGAAGCGTCGCAACCATTTT
>WWET01007685.1:0-10500 GCA_011038615.1 Limnodynastes dumerilii | reverse complement strand
GTCTCCCAGTTCCTGCCACTGAAAAACATCTCCACAGCATGATGCTGCCACCACCATGCTTCACTGTAGGGATGGTATTGGCCTGGTGATGAGCGGTGCCTGGTTTCCTCCAAATATAACACCTGGCATTCACACCAAAGAGCTTAATCTTTGTCTCATCAGCCCAGAGAATTTCGTTTCTCATGGTCTGAGAGTCCTTCAGGTGCATTTGGCAAACTCCAGGCGGGCTGCCATGTGCTTTTTACTAAGGACACTACCATACAGGCCTGATTGGTGGATTGCAGCTGAGATGGTTGTCCTTCTGGAAGGTTCTCCTCTCTCCACAGAGGAATGCTGTAGCTCTGAAAGTGTGACCATCAGGTTCTTCTCCCCAGATCGCTCAGTTTAGACAGCCGGACAAATCTAGGAATAGTCCTGGTGGTTGCGAACTTCTTCCATTTACGGATGATGGATAGTACTGTGCTCACTAGGACCTTCAAAGCAGCAGATATTGTTCTGTATCCTTCCCCAGATTTGTGCCTCAAGACAATCCTGTCTCGGAGGTCTACAGACTATTCCTACAACTTCATGCTTCGTTTCTGCTCTGACATGCACTGTCAAGTGTGGGACTTTATATAGACAGGTGTGCGCCTTTCCAAATCATGTCCAATCAACAGCATTTACCACAGGTGGACTCCAATTAAGCTTTAGAAGCATCTCAAGGATGATCAGTGGAAACAGGATGCACCTGAGCTCAAATTTGAGTTTCATGGCAAAGGCTGTGAACACTTACGTGCATGTGATTTCTTAGTTCTTGATTTTTTTTGATAAATTTGCAAAAATCTCCCTCATGTCCAATCAACAGCATTTACCACAGGTGGACTCCAATTAAGCTTTAGAAGCATCTCAAGGATGATCAGTGGAAACAGGATGCACCTGAGCTCAATTTTGAGTTTCATGGCAAAGGCTGTGAACACTTATGTGCATGTGATTTCTTAGTTCTTGATTTTTTTTTGATAAATTTGCAAAAATCTCCCAAAAATTTTTTCATGTTGTCATTATGGGGTATTGGGTGTAGAATTTTGAGGGAAAAAATGAATTTATTCCATGTTGGAATAAGGCTAACATAACAAAATGTGGAAAAAGTGAAGCGCTGTGAATACTTTCCGGATGCACCGTAGATGTAAAAATGAATAAATAAATAAAAAATTTCAACATTGAAAAATAAAGTAATCTAATTTCACAAAATAGAAATAACTTAAAAACGGACTTATATTGGTCAATTGCTAAAGTCTATGCTTTCTGCTGTGCAATGCAAATTTTTTTTAAAGAAAATGTAACATACCAATGACTTTCCTTGGATAACTTTCAAGCTTGTTAAATGTGGCGGCTTCAATAGAAATGCTGAGCTTGCTGTGGCAGTTATGGCAATTCAAGTCTTTAATGATGCCAAAAGATAGTTTCTGTGAATGACAAACAGATAACGTTATTATTATTATTGACAATTATTTATAACAACACAACTTATTTTATTTATGAACAGGTTTTTATATAGTGATATCAGATTGCGTAGCGCTTTACAAAAAATATTTCACATTCACATCAGTAATTGACCTCAACACTTTGAGACCCAAGTGACAATAAAGAGTCGAGCTAGTACTAAGTGTCTGGACACCTTGGGCAAATCTTCCGCCTGTGCGCCACACCTCCTTCTTGGCCTCCCTTAGCATTGCTTACATGAAATAATTTAAAGGTACCGTACTATACAGGAGCTGTCTCTAACTGACACAGTACTGAACACAATAGTCGCTGATGGGTATTAGCTGAGCAGCGGGTTGTGTGTTCGCTGTGGCCACCAGTCTTAGGGGCCCATAACACCTCCATGTTCAGATCCCTTCCCCACCATGACCGGTGCCCTAGGCGGTTGCCTAAACCTGTCTAGTGGTAGCACCAAGCCAGATAATATAAGAAAGCTCAGCTCAGAAAGAACGCAATCCATTAAGTAAGACAACACAATTAAATGTCTAAATGTAAAAGGGCAAAAGAGAATGGAAGTTAATATCTCTACTACTTCAGTGTACATATCAAACAAAGTCAATAATATGTATGAGTATTTTAGAACTATGGGCTGGATCCAGACTTAAGTGCTTGAAATTAGTTACACCTGGGCTAAACCGTGTCGATTGCAGGGGAGTAATATTTCATCTGTTGCAAACAGTATTAGAGATGAGAGGTGATTTTTCCTATCCCAAGTCTAAATAACAGTGTGATAATAAAGCTGGTATCTGTGTGCAGTAAGCATGGTCAGTATCTGTGTGCAGTAAGCAATTCAAATATATATCCCTGCATGCAAAGAATTTGCAATTAACTTGACTCCCCCTGCAGTCAACATGATTTAGCCCAGGAGTAACTAAGTTCAAGCACCTAACTAGGTCTGGATCAGGCCCTATGTCACAATTTATTGAGTAACATCAAATAATAAGCAGTATTGTTCTGACACCTTCAAAAACGTTCCTCTTTCTCTCCCATGTTAAATATTTCCGCAGTTCTAGTTCCCTGTACTTCTAGAGAGTTAGTCTCAAAGTATGTCAAGCCATTACCAAAAGCAGACAATATATGTTTAACTGAATACCAAACATACAGAGCATGAGATACTGGTACCTGTACTGATTCTTCATAAGAACAAGTTAGGCAGCTGAATATGAAAGCACACTCCAGTAAAATGAGGTCTTTGGTAATGGCGCCCTGTATGTCCACATAGCCCAGGACTGTTGAAAACTGGTGAAGGATACTAGGATGGAAGGTTCCAGATATACGACTATTACATTTCTCGCATTGCGCCGTGCATGGCTGCTTTTCAGTAAGTGACAAGTCTGCTATAACTTTACACCTGAGAAAAATAGTAAACAGATAAATAAAAAAAGAATTAATACACAAAAGTAAACACCTGCATGGCTTTCTATAGGTTGATTGCAATGTATAATGTAATGAAGGTTGTGACAGGATCCTAATACGAACTATTTAGATAAATATACATCATATATTAGACAGTCCTTTACAATGAATACAGAGGGGTAGAGTGTAATGGCTTTTTTTCCTTATATTTTATTTAAATTGGTTTCTCTTCACCTGTTGCATTGCAGAGAGACTACTATGCGATGTGCCACCAAAGTACCCACACCTTCTCCCAGTTTTAAGCCCAAGAAACGTATTTCTGTTCCTTTTCTTGGACCTGTTCCAGCTCTTCCCTCTACCACTGTCATCCCATCATTGGCAGCAGCAGCCGTGGGAGATTCCTCATCTTCATCATCGTCGCAACTAGTCCAGCTGTCCGAATCATCATCCTCCAAATCTTCAACCGAGAAGTCCTGAAGTTGTGTATTCTGTAGCATACTACTTACAGTTTTCTCTTCATCATTTGATTTAACAGCGACTGCTACTTGTAGTTGCTCATATGGAACAAACTCTAGGCCAGCCTTCTCAGCATCAATGTCTCTCTTTAACTATCAAAAACACAAGAATATAAAGAACAATCAAATAGTTGTAGACATTGTAATCATCCAAAAGATATATAAAAACAATGGCATTACCAAACGAGCTCCTTCTGTAAACAGCCGCTCCATGTTACGGTCTACCCAGTGTAGAAAGGGCCGGAATAATAGCTCCACCTTTCCAATCAGCTGATTAGTTGCATGCTTTGCTTCTATCCACGCCTTAGAAGCTTCACAAACATGCCTGTAACATTATCACAAATTAAATGACAGAAGATGTGGAAGTTAAGGAACTTTCTTAAAGTTTATTATTTCTCATATTAAAAGGAAATTTAGTTGAGTATTTAACTAATAGCATAGACAATGTCGAGGAGTTCATTCTTTTCACATTTTAACATGGCCAAACTGGACCAGATTCAGACCCCCTCCCCCCGCACGCCTTCCTTACGTGCGTGGGTCTGTACGTCCGACAGAGAGAGGGGAGTGTGCGCTCCCTGTCACTCCCCTCTCTCGTGCGGGCTTACGGCGGCATAAGCCTGCATTATCTCTATCGTGCGGATCAGCAGCCAATGCGACTGCTGATCCGCAGCAGTGTAGGAACCCCCTCCCACACTGTACACTTTGCATGCTTCCAACCTGCCCGCTTTAGCAGGCGAAGGGGAAGCACAGCCCATTTACACTGAAATGGGCTCAGACAGAACAAAGTTCCATCCAAATGTTTGTACGCTAGTGTTACTATAGTAACCCTAGCGTAACATCCGGAGGGCGCATGCACCCTCCAGTGAAGTCAGGCCACTTACACACCTTGCATGCGTAAGTGACCTGATGTTATTAGGTCAGGATCTGGTCCCATATCTGGACTTCATTTGCCAATAGTAAATGAACACCTGAAAACAGAGAACATACTGATTAATAAAAAACAAAGCTACAAAATATTAGTTGATATTTTAATGCAACATGCTTAAAAGGTCGCTTAGCTCACAAAAACATCAACTATATACGTCACACACACACACACATATATATATATATATATACATATATAAAGATAACCAAAAACAATTGGTCATGACAGGCACTCTCACTATATCAAAAACCGATGGGCGGGTGCAAATAGCAAAAATGTAAACATAGATAGAAGTCTGTGTATGAAAACACAACAAACGCCAGCACTCCTATGCAAATAGACAAAAGGTTCAAAACAACGCAAATTTAATAGGTGCAGCAGAAAACAGTTAGCACATGGGCACACGACTTAAAAAGGGATCCATGAAAAAATCAGTGGCTGTGTCAAACAATTGCATCAGGTTAAAATAGTGGAAGGTCCTAGAAAGAACAATAGCCAGGCTCAGAGATCCAATAGGTGCAGTACTAAATCATAAATGTCCACATTTATGAACATTTATGACTTAGTGCTGCACTGCACCTATTGAATCTCTGAGCCTGCCATAAAGTGTACAAGGAATATTTTGTATACATTTGCCACTCTTTGATGCAAATGATAGAGATCCAGGTGATTAAGTGATTTATAGCCAATCCCTAATATTTTAACACTCCATGGACAGTACTGAATAGTGAATGGAAAGCATTCTGAAACTCAGACTCATGGTGCCAGATTTAGTGAGCTGTGGGAAAGGAAAAATGGAGAATCTAAATGGTTGCTTGAGCTTCTCCACAGCTTAGTAAGTCTAGCTTCTGGAATGCAAACTAACAAAAGAAGGTCACTTCCAGTGATTACCATAGTGGATGGGAAACAGTACACTCTATGCAGACAGCCATCTATGAAGGGAATTGATCCCTTTCCTATGAGCGCAAAACCATTTTACAAAAACCGAGCCAATTCTTGGGAAACAATTATTTGATGTCTACCTTAAAAATAATGCTGACAACACAGAACCAAGGCATGCATTACTGCACATTTGTCACCTTACCTGCACATAACAGCAGGTAAATCTTGATCCTCTGGAATCTGGAGAGTAAAAACCTGAAATGCAAATAAAGACTTGTCTGTTTGTTCTAATAGTGAATTACAGGCAACTTTGTATTTTATACATAGAACATAATATTAACATAATAATTACTAAATTACATTACAAGTCATTAGAGGCAAATTTTACCAAAAAATTAGGGGGATCTTTGAAGTCTGATCTGGGTCATCTCAGGAGAAGCAATCTCTTACTCAGACAGGACAGTGCTCAGAATAAGGCTTCACAATTAGTCATTTGTGTGTTAGTCTATAACGATGCTGAAAAAACTTCCATTAATGCTTCCACAGATAATCAAACAGTTCAGAATTTCAGAATGAGTTTGACTAATACTGTGGCGTTCCTGTCTTATGTAGCCCCAATAATAAGGCTGGATCCAGACTTAAGAAAGTGCTTGAAATGAGTTACTCCTGGGCTAGACCATGTTGATTGCAGGAGGAGTCAAGTTAATTGTATTCTTTGCATGCAGGGATATATCTTTGAATTGCTTACTGCACACAGATACCGACCAGCTTTACTATCACAGTTATTTAGACTTGTGATTGGAAACAGCGCATCTCAATTCTAATACTGTTTGCAACAGATGAAATATGACTCCCATGCAATCAACATGGTTTAGACCAGGAGTAACTAATTTCAAGCACTTATTTAAGTCTGGATCCAGCCCATAGTGTGTATGCACAACACAGGCCTTGCTCCCACAGCACTGGCAGTCGGGCATATCGTACAGTACAATAAGGGGGGTTTGATTATCTTTACAAATGTCACATACTTAAACATGAATGACTTAATATAGCAACGTATGCAGAAACATGGTAATAAGCTGGTGTACAAACAAGGGCAACAAGGTAATATTACCAGAGCTATCTTCTGTCAATCACTGTGTTTTTATAATTCAATAAAGAGGGTTGCCGAGACACATGAAATTATGAAAATACACCGAACGTCATCTTAAAGCCAACAAAAATCTTATTAAATCCTGTTTGGGAGGACAGCTTTAATCTCCGGAACGTAATCTTGTAAAAAGGCAGAAGGAAAAAGGCGGTGGAATTAATTGCACTGAAGTAAGTTGTTAGAATGATCCCAGTTCTCTGCATGATGAAAGGGGAAGATAGCTGAGAACGACTGCTTTCTAAGATAAGAGAATTCATAATGCTCAGAAAAAAAACACATACATCTCAACTTGTAGCGCTTAACAATGCATAATAAGCAAAATATGCAAAACGCCCAGATCTCAAGCACCACAGGGACATAACAGTTTGCAGGCCGTAAGTGAATAAAAAAAATAAATTAGCTTATTCCACTGGGGACAAAAATGGTAAGTGGTAAGTCAGGAACATGCTGTCCTTATGAAAATTCTGAACAGGGTAAAGGGTGAATTACATGTAATTACAGATATCACGCTACAAAAATGAGTTTTGGAAAAAACATACCTGCAATGGATAATCCTCAGGGAACTCCAGCAAGATCTCCATCTCTTTTAGGTCAAAAGGCTGAGTGAGAGATAAATAAACTAATGAGTTTATGATCCTGGTGATTAGTAAGTGGTATAAAGGATACAGTGGCAAATAAGGTCTCTGGGTAAAGACACTGGGATAGGCTTAGGTAAGAGACATAACACAGGGAATTAGCCAAACACTCATATTTAGTTTAGTCAGTATGTTACACCATGGACTCTTCTGATATTGTTTTATCTAAAGAATGTTTAGTCCAAAACGGGCATCCAATAAAAAAACAGACAACATATATAAATAAGTTTATATGCACTAAATAAGTGCACAAGACCATGTCATTGACTTTATATTGTTACCTAAATGTGTTATAGTCAACAAACAATAATAATTGTTGGGTCCTGGTAAAAAGCCAGATATTATTTCCATGATCACGTGATCATTTGATATTAGACAATATTATGTCTAGAAGTACTCAGCTCCAAGGTAAAGGTTATACTGGACGGCTTCTAAAATAAACAACCCTTGTGTGTGGGGTATATCATACATTCATAAGCAATATGGACCAGATCAAGAACTCTGCTGCCGCTGCGCTTGGAACCCCATTGTATCCAAACTCTCATGGCCACTCCCTTCACACAAACCAAATCCAGAATGCAGACCCATGCTGGAAGCCTATGCATTAAACTGTCCCTATTTCTTGAGTCAGGATCCAGTTCTATAATACTAAGCAGTACTACTAATGTAAAATCTTATTAACAGCATTATACTGCTTAGAAACCAAGAAGAACAGTTGTCTTCTAGGTGACAGGTTTCAAAAAAAGATAAGGAAACACTATAAGCAATCAATACAACCTATCAAAATGGGTATCCTTCATAGACATTTTTCTTTCCTGTGCTTTCTATGTATGTTTTGTATATCGGTAGAATGCCAGGTTTTGGTAACAGAATATTTGCACCATTTCTTTTTACTTTATTTAGCACCAACTGTAACTAACCCAGTCAGGGTCTGTAGGTTCCACAGTTATTCTGTAGTATGTAACCTTTCCATCTTCTCTCTCTTGGATGATCACTTTATCCTTGGGGATTCTCTTCAGCAGCTGAGAAATTTCTGTGGCTCTTAGCTGTGCAGCCATTTCTGGTGTCAGATTTGAAGCTTTGATCTCTTCTGGAACCACTATCTTCCTCTCCTCTTTATTTTTTACAGGCGGTTTCTTGATTCCAGGGGGGACATCACTCAGTGGAGGAAGTTTATCTGGGTGCCAGAATCTGCAGTTTCTTTCCATGGAGCAGTATCCAGCTGCAAAGTACCGACACAGTCTTCTGTTTCGATACTGCCTGTTTGGAGGATCAGAGCGTTGTTTATAAGTGACAGGTTTAGACACAGAGTTTCCCTGAGTAATAGGCATTTCTGCAACATGGCTTTGTTCAGCAGTAGCACACAATAACCCTGGCCTGACACTTTTCTCAGGAGCATTGTTAGCTAAACGTTGGTGTAGAAATCGACATCTCCGCCCAAAATGGCAAAAACGGCCTTGAGAGTAAAATCTGCACAGACGTGGTAATTGCTTCTCCTGTATCGGGTCTTGTGTCCCGACTTCTTCCACTTTTGCAACAGAAGGGATTGGTGTGGTAAGCAGCTCACATTCAGCCATTGTAATCTGTAATCTAGAAAAAAACAGAATGCTGCTGGTTACACACAAAAAAAATAAACACCCAGTAATTATAGAACATGATATCGCAAGTTTATAACCTTTAATTATAAGACTCTTTGGGTTTGATTCAATTAGGTTTGCACAGACATTATCTAGAAGACTTCAACCAGAGAAAACAAAATGCACTGGTAAATATAACTAAATTCATACAATAAAGGTATCTCTGGGGGGAGGGAGGGGGAGAGAGAGAGAATGGGGCTACTGCTGGAATTTAAGTAAAGACACCATTATTGGTACAAAATAATTATTGGTGTTAGGTTCAAATACAGTTTATCAAGGAGGGGTTTTGTATCATGGAATTTGTCTTCCACTATTTCTGTGGATCACAGTGTTAAGAAGCATAGATCAAAGCAATAAAGTAAGGGTGTGGCTTTGTAAGATGATTTATTTGATTAAGTCCTGGTGCAGCCAACTTTTTCTGGGAGCACAGCCCGAATTCTGGGAGACTCCCAGATGTTCCAGGAGAATTTGGAAGTATGCCATAACATCATGGACCTAACACAAATGTTACAAGCTATAACAAACAAATCTGTCATCTATACAGCAAGAATCTGAAGGAGTCAGTTATGACTCCAACATCCAACTCTTTCCTATCACTGAATTGAAGGTTTTAGAAACTGATCATTTCATTATGCTATAGACAGCACCTTGACCCGTATTTTTTAGAAGCTCTACAGCTAAAATTAAGGTGTGGGCAATCTGATAAATATATGTTTGGATTTTTCAACACAGTGCCATAGAATGGATGGATTAGACATAAAAAGTTGGTTATAAGCTATAAACAAAATAAACATTCTTCATAAACTAACTGTATTTTGATTTACACAATTATATTACATAAAAATGAACTTCGTCATTAGTTACACTTATTTATTCAGCCTCGTTCAATAATTTTATCAACGGACCTTTTAAAAATACATTCCCATATTATAAACAAGTCTTGGACAAAACCGCAGCCGAACAGTTTTTTTTATGAAAACCGTTCCTGCCGATGTCAGCACACAGGATATAACATGCACAGCCCGTATGTTTACATTGTCGGCGTCATATAAACATGTTCGGCCGCTTCCAGACTAGGACGTTTGACAGCTCCTGTGCACCCACCTGGAACCTTGCGTTCACTTTGCAAATCTGTCCCCCTGAGCGACCTTGTCCTGCAGATAAAAACTTCCCCGAGTACAAATTCACAATCATTAGTTCCGTGTAGCCGAAATGCACAGTACAATACTCGCTGAAATAATCTTCATAAACATAATATGAGTAGACTAGATTGGTATTATATTGTACGCTGTTATATTGTTTACATTTTTATCTAGCATCTATAAAAACAGAAAATTAGCAAATAAGGGTTATAGGACAAACTATTAAACGATCTGAAAGTAATAATTTTAACGCTTATAATATTTTATGATTTCTCCTTGCCTAAAAATGTCTCTGTCACTGATACATAAACATCCTGAGGGTTCAAAAATAATTTAAATAGATTTCCCTGGAATCCATAAAGCTATTTTTTTGTATTGTATTAAAGTTGCCTAACCAGAATATGAAAAGAATTCTTCACAATCCTTAATTATGTATCTCAAAAATGTCTCTCAATTCACTAATACTTTATTAAATATGATATCAGAGGGCCACTAAAGGTATAATACAGATGCACATTTTATCTATTATCTATCGGTTCAGGTGCTGGCTGGCAAATTTTAGCCTGGGGGGCAAGCCCACAGCAGTGGCCCATAACTAACGTGACCATTTATTTTTTTCCTCAAAACGGGACATCTACTGATTCTTACGGGGGCCCACCATATAGTCAATGGGCGTGGTCAAAAAGTCATGGCCGGAGGATAGTTCAGGGTTGCCGACTCTCCCGGAACGTCTGGGA
>WWET01007684.1:24081-47939 GCA_011038615.1 Limnodynastes dumerilii | reverse complement strand
ACGCTAAGGTTAGTGCAGGGAGGCGGGGGGAGGGTAATGCGGCTGGGAGGGCGGCGTTATCATACTAACGCCGCCGTCCCTGCGTATTTACACTCCTTTACGCCGGCTGAAGTTAGGGTAGCCTTCAGCCGTCGTAAGGGAGTGTAAATATGATAGGTCAGGGGGAGTCCCACGATGTAACGCTGAGCGTTAGTACGCTCAGCGTTATATCATAGGTCTGGATCAGGCCCAATGCCTATATTGAAAAATGATGGACATGTGAGTATACCTTGATACTTACCGACTGAGTACTGCTCTTTCTCTTATCTTGTTGTCCTAAGGATCGGTGATCTGATGGAAGGATCAGAAGGTGGGAAGGAAAAGGTATAGAACAACACCTTGGGTGCGTAAGTGGCCTGTCGTTCTCAGTTCTAGATCTGGCTCTCTGTTCTTATTCTGGTAATTAGTTATAGTACAAGATCTAGTTAGTTATAGACTGGTGCCTAAGTATCACTTCTCTATTATGATTGTGTTAAAGTGTATTTTGTTAAAGGTAATTTCTGTGAATATACATATAGACATTGTTTCCTTTATAGGGTCTGCACCACCCCCTTAGGTCCCGGTCCCCTTGGAGAGATACGTGTAGCCAATCACATACGTGAACCCTCCAGCCTTATAACAAGATGCAGCTACACATATATTTTAATGTTTTTTTTTATGAATGGGGCAGTTGTGTAACTGTTTCACTGTCTACACACTATTTCCCTTTAGTGTCGGCTGTGACAGACACCGTTACATTTTGCTAGATGGATTTGTTTTATATTTGGTTTCATGTATAAATATAATTTTACTCAAAGAGCCATTAGCTACTGCCTTATTAGGTTACTTATTTTATTGGTGCGTTGTATTTTATTTTGCCATCTATCCTCGGCCAGTACTGTCACCACTAGTTGCTATTCACTACTCCCTTATGGATTCCCATCAGTAAAGGTGGGATGTCTTTAGGACCCAGAATAATTCTAAATGAAATGTCCTATTATTATTATTATAATAACGCTGTTTATTTATTTTTTCTACTCTCTTTGTAGTAATACTAGTTTTGTGGTTAGCACAGTGCCTATCTCTATGATTCATAACTGCAATTAGAAATGAATTAACTCTTTACATACAGCTTCATTGATTGATTCTAGATGTGGCATTTGACTATTAATACCGCGTTCAGATTGCCACTGCCTAAAAAGCAGGCTTTTTAGGCAGGGGGCAGAATTTTGAAGATTTAAAATTGGTGCATTCAGACCGAGCTGAAACACCGGCTTTTTTGATGACAAAGCTGGCTGCAGTGAAAAAGCCAGCTTTTTAACTCAGTCTGAATGCGCCAACCCGGCCATTGAAAGCCGGTGTTCAGAGCCGGCTAAAACCCTTCTTTTTAACCGGCTCTTTCAGTAGCCGGCTTTTTGAAATTTGCCCGTTCAGATTGCCTTTAGAAGCCGGCTTTTTTCCTACAGCCGGCTTTTTCTTCAAAAATGCCGGTAAATCATGTTGATTGCAGGGAGAGTCAAGTTAATTGTATTCTTTGCATGCAGGGATATATCTTTGAATTGCTTACTGCACACAGACATTGGTCCCGATCCTGAACTGTGCTGTCCGGCGTTAATACGCTGGACAGCAGCGCAATATCATCTAAAAAGACGATCTGCGCATGCACCGGGCAGATGTTGCTCAGCATAGCTACGGCAACGTTACTACGCTGCAGTTAGAGCAGGGAGGCGGGGGGAGGGTAATGATGCTGGGAGGGCGGCGTTATCATACTAACGCCGCCGTCCCTGCGTATTTACACTCCTTTACGCCGGCTGAAGTTAGGGTAGCCTTCAGCCGTCGTAAGGGAGTGTAAATATGATAGGTCAGGGGGAGTCCCACGATGTAACGCTGAGCGTTAGTACGCTCAGCGTTATATCATAGGTCTGGATCAGGCCCAATGCCTATATTGAAAAATGATGGACATGTGAGTATACCTTGATACTTACCGACTGAGTACTGCTCTTTCTCTTATCTTGTTGTCCTAAGGATCGGTGATCTGATGGAAGGATCAGAAGGTGGGAAGGAAAAGGTATAGAACAACACCTTGGGTGCGTAAGTGGCCTGTCGTTCTCAGTTCTAGATCTGGCTCTCTGTTCTTATTCTGGTAATTAGTTGTAGTACAAGATCTAGTTAGTTATAGACTTGTTAGGATTAGTTGACCAGTTTTTCAGTGTTTTTATCTTGTTTTCTATTTGTCGAGTAAGTTGGTACCTTCTCCTATACATAGGCTGTGTATACTTACCTATCCACATTACACCTTGATGAAAGCTCATTGTGAATGGAAACGCATAGGTGAATAGTGAGGCATTCCTAGGGGCTCCGGACTCCTTCCTGTATCAGTTGCTGCTACAGCCCGGGCTTCAATACCATCTTCTAGTGAGCACCTTATATACAGAACATTTCACCATCGTTTGGAGGATTAGCTCATGTAATCTCTTATATGGAATGCACCTTTTAAATGCTTTTTGTATATATATCTCTTTTGGTCCATTTTTAGTGTGTTGCAATCATGCCTTATTTTTGAAACTTTGCACATATGAAGAATATAGTTTTATCTTTTATTTAATCTCCATTAAGTTGTTATTAATAAAAAGTTTTTGTTAGGGTCACCAACCAGGGCGCGGAGTCTAACCAGAGCCTGGTTTTCACTGGAGCCCTTGATGGTGGGGACAGTCTGGGCTGCAGAAATCTGGCAGGTCGCAGCCCCTGGCGAATGGACCCTAATGCATGCAGGTATGAACAAACAATAAACAAAGAGAGATACCGTGAGAGAAGAGACAACACCACAATGAACAGTGGACGGACAATGGCAACCACTCACAGAAACACACAGGCACACGGCAGAGCAAGCAAACCAGAGGCAATAAACAAGGCTAGGAATAGTTAAACAGTAGAGACATGGAGGAAAGGTAAGGAACAGGGACACTCAACAATCACTGCACAGAAGACTGGCAAGGCACAGAACAACTGGCAGAGCACAAGGAAACTGGGACAGCAAGAGCTAACCAGCACAGAGCTGGGGGAGGAGAAGCTATTTATAGGGACCGCTGGCCAATGGCAGCCAGTGGTCAAAGCGCCAAAAGAGACCGGCTGGCATCCTGGTTTCTAGGAAACCTCAGGACACCAACCCTACAAGAGGAGAGGCGTGGCTATCAGCCGCACTACACGCTGACTCCAGAGAAAGAGCAGCTACCGCCTTCCGGCATCCTGGTTATTCAGCAATGACAGGACACAGGCGTTCGGAGATCGGGCCCACACAGCTGCAGGAGGCTAGGAAGGTAAGCGCTGTCACCCTCCGCATAAAAGTTTTTACATATTTTTAATATATATGGAATTTTTTCATGGAGATTATTTGATATCATTATTGGATCTTTATGTGTTTACAATAGCAGTGCCTTGTACAATCCTTTTATAGGATTCCTGTGCTGGTACTAGTTGTACATGCGCAGTACCTTGGTTTTGGTGGCATTTTTTTATTATATTTTTTGTTTGGTTTTTAGGACTGCATCTTTCCCAACAAATAAATGCATCAGGCTTATTTACCTTTAATATTTTTTAGAAATGGTCACAATTGCATTTGTTTTGTGTGTGCCTCGGTTTAACCACAAATTGTGACTAAATTACCCACTCAGCTCTGAATCATCATCATTATGAGCATCTGAAAAATATTATACATTCAATTATTGCACAAAAATGAAAATCTCAATCTCCTAGTAAGTCCTCCAAATCAAGAAACATCATAGGTGATTCTGAAACAGCATTTGTTAATATAGATTAGGAGATATGCTGAAAATGTATTGATGGGTCTAAAACATGGGTATGGGAATACATGTGAAGGAATAGTTAATGATTTAATTAAATCTATACATATCTCTACATATCTCCTTTTGTATTCCAGGTTTCCTTGTGTCCTGTTCCCAATTACTTCCTGTCTCTCTTCATCATATTATAGTGCTTTTGATTATCTTCCTTCGGACTTGCTTTTTCTGTTAATCTGGGGCTGTTACCTGTCTAGCTACCTACTGTGACCTACAGCCAAGACCTTCCTCACCATCAGGGGTTCCAGTGAAAACCAGTCCATGGTTAGATCACGCTTCCAGATTGACAGTCTAAACTAATATCCAGGTCCTGATTGTTTCATTGTGAAGCCATGATAGAATACTGTGCCATGGACCAGGCCAAGAAGTCATTTACACTGAAGCATCTCTGTTTGCTCTTGGAGAGAGTGGATGAACAACAGAGTAATCAAAGACAATTAATCTGATGTATTCAGGATCCTACGGCCCGCATTGAAATCCTGCAGTTGGTTCCTTCTGCTACTCCAGTCCAAGCTCCAGAAAGACTTTCTCTGACTTCTTCCAGTTCTTCACTCAGGGTTATTACTCTTGATAAATATGACAGGGATCCCAAAAAATATAGGGGATTCCTAAATCAATGTTTCATTCATTTTAAGCTGCTACCTGGGAAATTTGTCTCTGAGAAGTCCAGGGTGGTATCCATAATATCGCTCAAGCTGAGTCCTTTATAATAATGTCCACATTCTAAGAGACTTAGATATTTCTATGACATTATATTTGAATCCATTTCATGTTTGTTTATCTATTTAGTTCATAACATTGAGTGTGTTAAATCATTGTCCTCTGTTTAAACTGGTCCCCACTAGATTGGGTTTTTAACAATGGGAATCGGATATATCACACAGTTAAGTTAAACAAAGGTCTTTTTGACCACATTGTTCTTACAATGTATTGTGGTATGTTTATTATTTATTGATACTTGTTCTATTTCACCATGGTATTATAGGTTTTAAGGTTTATACTATAGTAATACGCTCTTTTGATTAAAATTATGGGCTGATGTCTGTTTTTTAATTATCCAATGGAAATTTCAGGCATCAACATAAAAGACCGCCAATATGCTGACATGGTCACCATTTTGAGAAAGGGGACCTTCCTCGAAATGTGTCAGGGGTGACTTCTAAGACGTTGGACCAGCTGCTACCCTCCAAAGTTGTATACAAGTTTCTGCTGCTCTGTTTCACCTCCCAGGACTTGCGTTCAGCTCCAGATTACCTGTATAATCCAACCTACATCTCTCACTCTCGGTAGGATTGTTCTGGTCAAACTGTTACTTTGTGATTATTTATTATGCTGTATTTTAAGTGTCTATTCTAAATGTATCATTACATTGAATTTCAATATTTACATTTCTATGTCTCTCTCTCCCATTTGTAATGGATACCATGGAGATACATTGATCGTTGTAATAAGAGACAAGACTTTTTGAAGACTCTTTTATTTAACTTCATACCACACCAGCAATAGCAATCTGTGTAGGATCTATTTTCTACTATTTTATGAACTTTTTCTGCTATTTTTATTAACTTTATTATTGGACTATTTATATTTATTTATTTGTTTGTTTGTTTGTTTAATATTCTGTTTTTTATACCAAGCGCTGCTATAGGTTGACCTTTAATATTTTAATAATATCGCTTTGAACTTTCTTTAGGGAGGCATAGCACCCCCTAGTCTATCAGGTAGCTGCTAGGGTTATTTCTAAGCGCAGCTGGTACCACTATCTTTACTATTGTTTTTGATGATCTTATCTTGCTCTGTATGAAATCGAACATTTGTTACTGGGAACTATTGAGAGGAAACAGTCTAAAAAGCATGTTTCTCCTATGCTTCCTGCTCCCTCAGTCCTTACAGAAGAACCCATGCAGATTAGTAATTCATGGTTTTCCTTGGAGGAACTTAATAGGTGTCACAGGATTCACTTGTGCCTTAACTGAGTAGATCTGGATCACTTTATAACAACTTACCTAGAGAGACTAGAAAATGCCAATCTCTGATTGGAACCAGAGAGAGTCAATTAGTGTGAGGAGCCATCTCTCCACTTGACTCTGCATTCACCTCTTTCTGCATCTCAGTGTTTCTCCATCTGTCCCTCAGAGCACGTGCACGAGAACTGGTATATCCTCTCTCGGTTCCTGAAATGTAGATCTCTGAAAATCTTGCCTGGGGTTTCATTTGCTTTTCCTCCTCTCCTGCTGGCACTGGGGGAGTTTTTTTGTAAAGAAGAAGAATTTTTTTTGCATCCTTGTATTGATTATAGAGACCTGTATGCTATAACTGTAAAGAATAAGTATCCTCTGCCTCTTATTCTTGAACTCCTTGACTGCATCCAGGGAACTTCCATCTACACCAAACTGCATATCTGTGGTGTTTACAACCTTATTCGTATCAAATCTGGTGATAAATAGAAAACTGCATTTCTTACGTGATGGCTACTTTGAATACCTTGTGATGCCCTTTGGGTTATGTAATGAAACAGCAGTTTTCCAGGGATTCATCAATGAAATGTTTGCGGACCTTTTGTACAAATGTTTGTTGTCTTCTGTTTAAATGATTTTTAGATTTTTTTTCCAGAATTTCTTACCAGTTACAGTTGTTCATTTTCAGTTGCTTAAGAAAACACTCTCTGTACTATAAACTTAGAAATGTCTCTTTGATGTAGGCTCTGTGCCCTTTTAAGGCCACATCATTTATGCAGATGGGATTAAGATAGACACTTCTAAGGGGTCTATCTGAACTGGGCTCAACCACATGGCCTCATTTCAACTCAGTTTTTGGGCTTTGCCAATTATCACTCACTGACAGTTCATATGGGACTATTCCACCATCATAGCTCCCTTCATGGATGACACATCAATACACAAAGTCCCGGCCCTGGTCCCAAGAAAAAGTTCAGACATTTCAACAACTTAAAGATGCCTTCATCTCTGCGTGTGTGCAGGGGTCGAGGGTACAGTTCATCTGGCAAGTCTGTGCAAAAGTTTGGGTAGCTCTCTTAGTTTCTCCTCTGGTTATCACCCTCAGACCACTGGGTAGAACTTCTTTCCTGGGTGGAATTCACTCTTAATTCTCATCTTCATCTTCATCCATTTTCATGAGTTTTCCTGATTTCCTCCTTCTCAGGGACTTGTTTACCTAACTTCCCCGCTTCTATACATGTCCCTGATGTTCTAGCAGCAAGAAACATATTATGTGATATAAAAAAACAACTCTAATACTGTCAGAGTACCAACTTTGGGTCATATATGATGTATTTTTAAATTGAGAGCTCACTCATTACAGAGGTCCCTAAGTCTCCAAAATAGCCATTCGGGAATAGCACCCCTTGTCAGCTGCTATCCCCGACATGCTTTAAAACTAACACACACAAAATGGTGGTTGCTCAAATCAGTTTATAAGTATATCTAGAGCAGGTGCTAGAAAGGTATGAGAAAATCTCACAGATACAAAAAAGTCACCCCAGCACTCTTGCAATTAACCAGCAACTAATCATAACTTTCTATCTTTAAAATAAATGTCAGAGAGATTTGTTATATACATTTGCCTCTGTGGTGAGTGAGCTCTCAATTAAAAAATACATGATATATGACCCAAAGTTGGGACTCTGACAGTTTTAGAGTTAGGCCCCCCAAAACCAAAGCCTTGAAAGTGGCTGGTGGCTTATCATATATCTGCAGATGTATGTAAAAAATCTCTCTGATTATTTTAAAGATAGAGAACCGGAGTCACAACTATGTGTTTTGGTAAGTTACGTGCCGATCACTAATGCGCTAGCATTTCGTTACGTAGATTGCATACATGCGGTCTTTTAAGATAGCGTAAAATATTTACTACACGTGCGCATTAGCACCACACTTAGAAATCAGCACGTAACATACCAAGACATGTGGTTGTGAATCCGGTCCAGAATGTCATGGTTACTTGCTGGTTAATTGCAAGAGTGCTGGGGTGACTTTTATTTTCTTTCTATCTATCTATCTAGAAAGAGAATGGAAGCGCTATTAATTGCAAGAGTGCTGGGGTGACTTTTTTTTTCTATCTATCTATCTATCTATCTATCTATCTATCTATCTATCTATCTATCTATCTATCTATCTATCTAGTTCTTCATTTAATTTTTTTGCCAAAGTTTTATCTTTATGGTTCAAAATAAATTAGTGCAATTCATGGAGGTGGGCATCTAGAGAGATATCTATGTGGTTACTGTCCTTGCGTAGGAAAACCATAACAGATTATGTACACTAGTGGCGACCTTTTGGAAAATGGGGGGTTTTATGGTTTAATTGTATTGCTTATAACTGCTTTAAGAAAATCCTGTGAAGTTATATATCACTGGAAAGATCATTTTTATAGACCTGATAGGTTCACACTTGAACTTTACAGCTGTCTTATATGTTTTATTAATTCCCCTTACATATATTGTGTCACGTTCAGCGGCAGACACCGCTGCACTTACCATGTCAGGAGTAATCTGACATGCAGCTTTCCAGGTCATGCCCGTTCTCCAGCCCTCCAGAGGTGCCACTCCCAATAGTGGCAGCCTCCTGCACAGTCTCCAGTCTGCTTGTTAGTGTCTGAGATTAGGCATCTACTCCATTACCTCTCTAGTGCATAGGTGTTGCCTCCTGACAGGTGATTCCCAACAGCCACTCAGATACTCCTCTGCAGCACACATGATCCCTGTATCCAATCAGTGCACAGGGCGCACTATTTAAACCCTGTGCACAATACATTCAGTGCCAGAACAATTTGTTCATTCAAGGTGCCTGGCTGTCTTGATCTTGCATCCTTACTCCTGATTCTGTCTCCTGATCCTGGTTACCCTGCTATCCTGAATCCTGACCTGTTTGCCTTGCACTACCTGCACCATTGCTCCCAGCATTACCAGCACCACTGCTCCCAGCATTACATTGCAATCCGCTCCAGCCTGTTCCTGCACTGCGGTCCGCTCCAGCCTGTTCCTGCACTCCGGTCCGCTCCAGCCTGTTCCTGCGCTCCGGTCCAGCTGGTCCAGCTTGCCAGCATCCGGAAGTCAACCCTATCACTCCAATTATTGAACTGCTCTCTCCTGCTACTGCCTGACCAGTTCGGTTCTGCCTAGACTCTTGCTTTGTTCTTTGGACATTTACTTATCTGCTCCATTCTGGCTTAGTCCAGCCCTGCTCCATTGTTGATTGGACTGTTACACTCATCTATCCTAGTCCAGTCAGTCTGGTCCCACTGAGACTGTCATTGCTTTACCTACCGTCTTTTATGTCTGTTCATGATCCATCCCTACAATAAATCGGCTAGCTTCCTTTTCAATCCTGCTCGTCTGTCACTTCCCTCGAAATCCGGGACAGGTCCCACAAACCCAGCAGTCGTGACATATTGTGAGATATACTGTATAAGGTCATGCAAAGTAACACATTCATTATGGAGCACTACCATAGAACATGGCTTTATCATGCCACTATTACTGCTGTGGGGGCTGCAGGCCTGCAGCAATGCCACCAATCATACCACCAGGTTTTAACAGAATAGAAGAGAAGAAACTGGGGCCATACATAGATCTGCAAGTGCACTGATTATTGGCAAAACTTCAATATTTTCAAACAAATGAATATAAGAAGCACTTTTAGCATGATCTTTAAAATATATTGTACACAAAAGACAGGTCATAGCTGTAACACTTGCAGCATGATATGAAACAAAACCAAGATGAGTCGATGGAAACCAAGATGTCTCTCTTATGCTCACCGAGGAGTACCCAACAGTGGCCTGTCTCTGGAGATCTCTCCTTCTCATCCCAAACCAGGTTAAGAGCACACCCGGCTAGCTCTACACACTGGATGGGATGGCAGGATGGGAATAATTAACACACAGGTTGTTATATTTATTGGGTCGACTCGGAGCTCAGATGATACTTGGCCACTGCTTTCAGAAAGTCCAACAGTCAATCATTTATATAGTTTCTATTTGTGCTGCTGCATTAACTCTAGAAATGTAAAATTAAAAAAAATGGTTCATAAAATTTAAAAAGAAGCACCTATTGATTAAGAAATAAATCATATCTTATTCTAATGTCTAAACTGTCACTATATTTACAACAGGGATTCAGGAAAACAATGCAGAGTACAATAGTAATAACTTTTATGTGAGTTCATATTAGAATTAATATATTGATCACAAATGGTCAAGGGACACCACAGCATGTGACAGTTATATGACTTGTAACCAGTGAGCTATACATCCGCTGCTGCCATATTAAAAGGTAAAAGATGGAAAGACAACTCCATGAATGATTATCATGTGTTCCACTGGTTTTTACTCATTGGACGATGTATGTCACTGTGTTTTTATCCATGGAACTAAAACCTAAAAGGATTCTGGGATTTCATGACATTGCATAGACAGGTATACAACAGGTGTGTGCCTTTCTAAAAGGCCAGGGATGTTGAGTTGTGTTTGGACATGCCTTCTAACAACTCTACGTCTGTCTGCACTCCTACAGTAAAGCACAATCTTGATTTTCTAAAGTAACAATGTGCCAGTAACAACTTACAGTAAGTGTTCTACTTTCCTATATCCTGCGGGTATTAGTTTATTATGTGATTATCTTGTGGTGATTACCTGGGTTGTTTACAATGACTTCTGTGAGAAAGGACAAAACCCAGTGGAAATATAGTATGGAGTCAGTCACCAGTTATCTGTTTGTCACATTGGATTAGATCCATTTAGTAGTGGTGATGATACCTAAATTTCCTGCAGACTGAAAGCCAGCAAGGAGAAAGTTCTCAAGCAGGAGGTCCACTAGCAGGACCCTGTTATATATGGATCTGGACCATTGTGTATTATGTATACCACTGTCCATTCAAATATTGACTGTTTTATCTGTTTCACACTAAGGGCTAAATTTACTAAACTACAAAAAGGAAAAATGGACATAACAACCAATGCAATTCTAACTCTCACTTTTCTATTACATACTAGAGAATGTGATCTACAATCTGATTGGTCATTTTTCCTTTTCCACTGTTTAGTAAATCTAGCCCTAATGGTCTGACAGTGGAGGGAAGACACATAGGATGAGGGATAAATAAGGTCTTCTCATACTGGTGCAATGGTCACATATGTAATGATGGGGTCAGTGTGGTCTGGAAAAGCTGACCTCAGGAGTAGAAGCAGGGCTGCCTTCAGCAGTGGAGGCCCCAGGGCAAAGTGTGCAAGTAGGCCCTGATTCAGATACCCTAGGGATGGTACTGGCTGGCAGAATCACTTATGTCACCAGTGCTTTGTCTTCGCCACATAAAACAAAAGGGGAAAAAACAATAGTTCGAATAGTAGAATCATATTAATATCCATTTTTACAACTACATTAATGTTAGCAAAATCAGTAACCAGTTGCGGAGACAGTATCCAGCAAGGAATAAATATTCAAAGATTAATGGCAAAAGAATCATACCAGCAGCTGCAGGTAAAATATGACCTTTTCAGGAAAAAAGGAATAAAACTCATGTTATTTACAGAGATTCACACATTACATTCTTTATATAAACAATTCAAGGAACCTCAGTTCACAGTGACCCATGTTACACTACCTCTGGTGCACACTAACCTGCATTATATGATGACCTGTAATTACCTGGGCTACATTCAACCATCACATGATTACCCCTTCTACATCATTTCCTGTGTTATATGATGACCACTGTTATATATGATCCATGTTACACAATTACACATGTAAAGATGGCAGTGTTTGCATTACAGGGGCACATGTGCTTCCATTTTGACATGAGTTATGCCATTGTTTTCATGCATTATATATTTAGTTTAAGAAAAAAAAAATAATAATTCCACTTCCAATAATTTAACCCTCACAGATGATCACTTGATTCACAATCCCGTTATTGCCATTGGTGTACCTTATACACCCAGGAACACTATTAGCATCATCCCAACAGTCATGCAATAAGACATTTTCATTGTATGTCTTACTCTTACAACAAACCCTATCAAAAGACTGAAATGGCTACAGCGGCACCCTGTGGCAAAACTCTATTATGTGGTCATCATGACAACTGGGACTGATTGTGAAGAAATGTGATGTATGCTGTTAGTACAAGGTTTTATAGGGCAATTGAGCTATTAGCGTTACCCTTTATTTATATATTATGTAAATTATGTAAATTACAATATATTAAAACAAAACATTTTTTATTACAAGTCATTTCATAAATAGCAACCACTCTCTGGAATAACCTTCCTCATCCACTAAGACTATTCTTAAGTCTCCAAACTTTCAAGCACTCCCTTAAAACTCACCTCTTCAGAAAAGTGTACCGAAAATTCTTCTTATAATGATTGTTAAATTGTAAAGCACTACATAATTTGATGGCACTATATAAAAACCTGTTAATAAATTAATTAATAAATAAACAAATACATAAACACTAAATGAATGAATATTTAGCGTTGTAATATTTTAGCAAAAGTAGAAGTGATAAAAATGGGTGCTTGTTTGCTGAAGTAAGTAACCAGTAGCTAGCAATAAAGTGCATAGTATGATTTTCTTTAGTGCCAAGGGACCTGATCCAGAGGTACGATGTAGCGCTGAGCGTACTAACACTCAGCGTTACATCGCTGACTCCCCCTGGCACTCCCCCTGTGCGGTCGTATGGCCCCTTCCTTACGCCGGCTGAAGGCTACCCTAACTTCAGCTGGCCTAAGGACCACCCTCATTTACTTACCTCCCCCCGCCCACCAGCACTAAAGTGAGCGTAGGGACGCTGGAGGACGTCCCCACCAGCGTCCCTACGGCGCTGCTACGGACGCCCGATCCAGGATCGGGTGTTGCCGTAGCAACGCCGGGCAATATCTGCAAAGCCGATCTTACGTTTACGCCTGCCGTCCGAGCGACGGCGGGCGTTCTTCTGGATCAGGCCCATTGACCTTAAAACTTTAAAATTTTCTTACCCTTGCAACGTGGCCGTAGCAACGCCGGGCAACATCTGCCCGGCACATGCGCAGATCGGCTGCAGAGCCGATCTTACGCTTACGCGCGCCGTCCGAGCGACGGCGGGCGTTCTTCTGTATCAGGCCCAAGGACACTAAAAAGGTTTTTAAATTCTACCTCTGACTGGGAACTTAAAGTGGCTCTGGAAAAAACATCTGCAAGGAGCCACATGTGGGTGGGGTTAGATATACTTCTCAATTGGAAAGAGGGAGATATTGCCTATAGCAACCAATCAGGTTCAAGTTGACATTTTTCCAGTGTAATAGGAAACTGAGAGCTAGATTCTGATTGGTTGCTATGGGCAACATCTACATTCTTCCTTTTGGGCACTGATCCACCATTTGCATACGGGAAAGCAGGGGTAGTGCCCTGTTTTTTTGCGTGTGGGATGTTGGATATCAAAGGCTATCATATGGATTTAAGTCTTATCTTTGGATACGGAGGCTAATGTATGGAATTACGACCCAGGATCTTTGGCTACTGTTATGTAAGTGCCCTTTTGTAACTGCTCCTTCACATGCTTCTCCACCCCTCTGCATGCTGGGAGATGTGGTTAACTGCAAGCAGTGGAGGTATCAAAGAGGAAGACTAGGTTTCTGCATCTCCTTTGCTAGATGCAGAATGACAGGTGTCAGCACAATATCTTGAGAAAATGACAATTATTGTTTAAAGAGATTTGGGGCCGTATTCACATATCCATTTTTATAAAGTACTCAAATATACGCACGTGTGTGTAAAGGCAACACCCATGACACTCCCCTCGCACGGACGGATTTTCGATGACTTATGCGTCCATAGGGCAACCTTAACTCTACGTGTGTAGTTATGTGCGTATTTTCCTTCCGTACATGCGTACATGTAAAACCGCGCCCCTCTTAGTCCATTTAAATGCCTCCCCCACCCACTTTCACTAAATTACGCACGTACGGAATACAACCACACCCCTCTGTACGTATGTCACTAAGTCCGATTTACAAATCCGTTCACAGAGGACTTCCGTGCCTAAATCCCACGTAGCTTGCATTAAAAAAATTACTACGCATGAACAGTTCAACTATACCTAAAAATACGCACGGAAAAAGTAGCAAAATTGTAAGTGTGAATCCAGTTCTTGGTTATTAAAAAATGTCTGCTATGAGGGCAAAATGTTACAATATAAATCCCCTCCCCAAAACATGTTTTTAACAAAATTTTTGTGCAAAATTAAATTATTCATTCAATTGTGGATGGTTTTTCATACATGTCCGTGTAATAAACTAATCTATTGTACTATGCTCCTCACAGAGGGTTCAGTAATGAATGTCCATATTGCTCACATCTTAACTGTGAAGTAAATAAATATATAACTCATTTGAACTGTCAAAAAAAGAATGATGTATCTCATATGGTATATGTGATATTGCTGTTGCTATTATAGAGAAGGGTCACTGCTCTGGTGCTATCTGCTTTACTTTTGGCTAAACAGTATTAACAACAACTCAGGCACATATGCAAATATTGATGACAGTTTCTATGGTTCATTGTAGAAAATGTACAAGTCTTACAAGTTAGTCCCATGCAAACAAATTTATATGTGACATACAGTAACAGAACTGTCATTAATGCGGATATGTGTACGAATGTTGATGACAGTTTCTACAGTTTATATGCTACATGTAACTAAGGATGCATTCTCCGTATAGTACATGTTATTTCCTAACTACAGACAGCCAAAAGCTCATTTTCGGCTGTATGTATTTAAAAAACAGCACAAATTAGAAGATTTTATTAATAAATGGGTAAGAATGCCAAATTTATTTTCAGCAACATATCTATTCATTGGATTTCTGAAACCCAGCGCATGACGCAGACCCGCTGCCGCAGACCCACCACACCGGACAGGTTAGTCTATAAGGGGAGTCTTAGGGTATGGCTGCTGGTAAGGGAGTTTTAGGATCAGGATGCGGGGAAGGGAGTCTTAGGGTCAGGCTGGGAAGAGAGGGTTAGGGTACTGGAAGGGAAGAATTAGAGTAAAAATTAAGATAATGGTTGGGGGTAGGATAAATACTCATCTCTTGCCAAATTCATCATCAGATTCCTTGTTTTTGAAGCAATCTATATCAATTCAAGATTGGCTGCTATAAAACAACCCTTTCGAAAAAGGACCGTTCTGACAGCCCACCCACACCCATGTAACACATGATGCACTGTAGGATATTATGTTTATCAAACATTGAGCTGTTATTAACCGTTTCATGATAACAGAACTGTTAGTAACAGAGATGTGCGCAAATAATGACAATAGTGTTTATATTGATGTATGTGCGCAAATATTGATGTCATTATAATTATTTCATTTCTGAATATGTCTAAATATTTAAGAGCTGATCCCGAGTTGGGTAGAAATTGCACCAAAAGGTACAAATCTGCACCTGGACAATCCATGCTCCAAAATGTTTGGTACAAATGAATTAAAAAAAAATAGCATCCTGAGAAAATACTGTCTGATTTTGCTCACAAATTGCTCATAGCTTTATTTTTAAACCCTAATTTAGTTTTGAGCTAAAAAACATCACTTCTTATCTCATTCAGTTTTGCATATTTTAAATTTATTTTAATTCCACCAGAATTCAACATGGTCTTGCCTAGATGCAGATTTTTTTTAACTGTTACTCCCAACCCTGGATCAACCCTTTAATATTAAGACTACATTAATGTCAAAGTTCATTTGTGACCTGTGTTCAGTTTATGTTGAGATTACATTACAATTACTGACATTACTATATGCGATCTAGTATAGCCAAGTTTATGAATATCAGCATTCTAAATAACTAACTGGTGAATTACATTGACTATAAGATATGATGATTGGACTGTGTAAGTAAAGTATATCTTATTTTGCCTGTATGTCTGAAGTGGTATATGGGTATGTCTCACTGACTTCTTTTTGATTATTTTGTTCCTTTAATCTGGATTTAACTTTTTATGGGATGGGATAGAGTTTATACTCACCAATAATTATTTTTGGTTTTATGGAGAATTTTTTATACAAACATGCAGTTCAGCGATGGGGACCAGGTTTACCCCTGTTATGCCAATTTGTTTTTGGCATATTGGGAACGTTTCAACATACCCACAGGGGAATCAAACCTGGTTTCCTGGTACCGCTACATTGATGACATTCCCATTATCTGGAGAGGATCCAGAAAGGATTTTAATAAATTCTGTGAACTACTCAACCATAAAAATTTGTGATTAGCAATTCTTCATGGATTATTTAGATTTAAATGTCTATTTTGAGAATAACCAGCTGAAGACCCCAAATTATATAGCGTAATCATTATTTGTTATGGTTGAAAAATGTCAATAAGGGACAATTTATAAGATTGAAATGCAATTATTTAGTTATTAACAGGTTTTTATATAGCACCCACAGATTACGTAGGAAATCAATTGTTCAGAGATTATCTTTAATAAACATTCGAATAGGATGAAAAAACAATTAATACAAGGGATACCCAAAGGGAGTTCTGGACACTACTATTCAAGAAGTTAGAGAGATGGATCGTAATTCTTTGTTAGCTCCAAAAAACCAAACTACATCTCAGTTAACATCAGTTCATTTTATAAGCCATTTTATCAGCCAGTATTAAATTGTGGAAAGAATTATATAGAAACACTGGCACCTGTTAAAAAGTGACCCAGTATTACAAAACTATATCATAGGAAAAGTCCCCAAATTTATATACAGAAGGGCACCTAATCTTTAAAATCATCATGGTTTTTGGGAGCCCTAGGACTACAATAAACATCACTACCAATAGTCAGGCCCCTGAAAATTAGATGGGTGGAACACATCAGAAACATCAAAAGGGGCCTGGAAGGGCATCCTATGTCTTTTCATTTTAAAAATAACCTCAGATTCAAAATATCAGATATAGTTAGTTTCTGTGCAAACATTGGAATAAGCAGGACTTGAAATGAGGTGCATTTTTTATTTTGATTCCCTACAAAATTGAGGTCTAAATCAGGATTTTGAAGTCAAATGGTTTTACAGGATTAAACGCATGGGTGGACATGTATCACTTACAGTTTCTTTTATCCATGCAGGAAAACACCATTAAGGGATAATACTTGCCTACAATAATACCGTCTGGATGTGCCCAAATATGTCCGAACTTGGAAGCTACAGTATACAGGATTGGGCCCAGCCAGTATCTGGGTGGGACACCTCCAGAGAACACTGGGTGTTGTAGGTAAAAAAGATGTTTCCCAGGGTTTGTCTTCTTGGTATATGCTATTATTGTTATATATTTGGAAGTTGGATTTATAGTGACACATGACCAGTACCTTGTTTTATACATATTTTTATACATTTTTATATTCTAAGTATAATATAAAAAATTTTATTATTAATTTTTAACTACACTGCAGAACTTTGATCCCACTAAGTTGGGCACTTAGGGTATTTATTCCCTTGTATATGGTTTACTGGACCTCTCTAAGCACTTTAATTTCACATCCTTGTGATCCATTATTATTTTGTTTCTCCTGTTAATGCTCGTTCATTATTATCCAATTATATATTTAAATAACATGTTAATGTTACTTTATTATAAGAAGGTCGCGTATACTTTATTTTTGCACTTATAATATCATTATGATTATTGATTAAATTTTCTACATATATTTATTTGTGTCACTATGTAATTTTATAGGTAGATAAGAGCAAATATTGCGGCCCCGATTCACAGTTATGAGTAGAATTGTGAACTAAATATAAGCACATAAAAAATCTGCAATACCAATTCAGAGAAAATAAAGAACCACTCCCCGTATTCGGGAGTGCAACATAAGGACGTAGGTCTTTGCTGCGTATAATTAGGTACATGCGGAATTCGCTGTGAATTGGCAGTGCATTTAGTTGGTTAAAAGTGGTTGATTCAAAGACACATAACTAAATGCACTGATTATGATTCTGAAAAGTAAATATTTTTTTGTTGTTGTACAGCAAAACAGCTAATTAAGATAAGTAAACAAAAGTAGCATTAAAAATAAAACTTTAAATACAAAAAAATCATGACATACTTAACAAAAAACATAAATGCATACTGCATGAACTTATAAATACAATGATCCACTTCATACAGAGAGTTTAATAAACATTAAAAAAAGATATTTAAATAAGATAAACAACACAAACAACCAATACAGTTGAATAAGTAAATTTAATGGTGTTTGGTCACAAAATTTAAAGGTAAAAAAACAAAATAATCCCAAAAAATGGCTACCTTTACAAGGTTAAAGTCTTGCACAAAATGTGAAATAAGCACAGGTTTTTTAAAAACAAGCCTTTAATTGTTTCATTTAAAAAAACACATCTATTGATTAAAAACACGCAGCAGGTGTAGCCTCCATTAAGTAAGTGATGACACATCATACTAAACAATACGGTTCATCAACTTACAAGTGGTCGAGGGCTACCTTAACTCTTCCCATGGAGATGTTAGTTTACACAAGACACTGTTTATTTATATTAACAAATAACCATAGTATTAATACTAGCTATTTGTAAAGCTGGCCATACACTACAACGATTATCGGTCCCAGCAGGGGGTGGTCCGACAAACGGGACGATTTCCCGCAAGGGAAATGTCCTGTTATCGGCACCATACACCTCCTCTGCTGGGACCGATAATCCTAGCAGAAGAGGGGAGGGGGGAGGCAGCGCTCTCTATGGCGCTGCTGCAGAGCCATGTGCAAAGCTGCTCTGACATACTTAAAAGTATACCTCCAAGGCTGTCAGAGCAGCATAGTGCATAGATCTGCAGCAGCTTCTATTGCAGGGAGTAGTAGAGATAGGGATATGCCGAATCCGCGCTTAACACAGCGCGGGTTCGGCTGGTCCCTCTCTGTACTATTCCCTGCAATAGACGCTGCTGCAGATCTATGCAAAGCTGCTCTGACATGCTTAAAAGTATACCTTCAAGGCTGTCAGAGCAGCATAGTGCATAGATCTGCAGTAGCGTTGATTGCAGGGAGTAGTAGAGATAGGGGTCTGCCGAATCCGTGTTTCACACAGCGCGGGTTCGGCTGGTCCCTCTCTGTACTATTCCCTGCAATAGATCCTGCTGCAGATCTATGCACTATGCTGCTCTGACAGCTTTGAAGGTATACTTTTAAGCTGTCAGAGCAGCTGTATACATAGATCAGCAGCAGCGTCTATTAAAAGGATAGGGAGCTATTCAGCTTGCTGATTGGCTCCCTTAAAATATCGTTTAAAAAAAATCGTTTAAAATCAAACATGCTGAACGATCAAATAATCGCACCAGAACGTTTCTGGTGCGTTTATTTGATGTTTCAAAAATGTATCTGTACCATACACTAGAGCGATTATTTGCCCGATCACCCAATAATTGGGAAATCGGGCCGATAATCGTCTAGTGTATGGCCAGCTTAAGTCTTATATTTTAAGCATTGTTTTTATCCATATGAATATTTACTGGTGTGAATTTTAAGTGGTTTAAAAGCTAAGTGAGGCATACAGTGTTACGATTGATATGATGACACAACAGAGTAGCTCAGGAACTGCTTGAGGTTTATTTCAGGAAGACACAGATGACACAGGGAATGTAACACAGGACAATGTAGATAAGGGAGAAATGAGCAGAAAACACCAAGATACTGGGAATGCAGATAACCATGGAAACTGGCAAATGTCAGAAGCACGGAGTGTTCAAGTTGGGTGTAAATACCAAAAGAGTCCAAACAAGTCCACGATATATGCAGATGGTTTAAACAAAGTCCATATGGAAACAACAGCCGAGGAAGCAGGTAACAGGAAACAATGACCTATACCTTGCTCTGGAATGATGGGATATTTATACCCAAAGCACAGGTGTAGAATAACAGGCAATTACACAAATTAGTCCCAATAGCAGCCTCTAGGGCCAGCTAGTAGAAAAGTCCATAATATGAAACATCAGTCCAGGACTGCCCCTAGAGGCAAAATAAGAAATGGCAGTCTAAGGTGTAACAATGACAACACACAATCAAGCAAGTCCCAATACAGCTGAGGACGCCTTTTATACTTGAACTTCCATGCTGCCAGGGTCACTTTTAAAAAGGACTGAACCCCAAAATGTGTCAATTGCACCCCTGCTTGGGGTTGATTGCTTGGAACTCTTTTCCTCCAGTGTTTCCCAGGGGACATAGTTTACAATGTTACAGCAATTTCTCCAGATTACGGTCCACCTGGGTATGAGATCATTCCTTTCATTTTGCACCTCTAAATGTTATAATTGTATTTTTTATCTTGTCTTGATCTTATGTTAGGTCTTATATTTTTTATGAATGCTAGTTAACATTTAATTTTAATTATATTTCCCCGAGATATTTGCGCTTGGGTGAAAGTATCTAATGAGTCTATAAAAATTCCCCATTTTTTGTATAGCCTTCCTACCCCCTGTTCTACCTCCGGAAAGGCTGCACTCCTGTCAAAATATCGTAATTCCAAAAGATTGGATCTGACTGCGCCCAATAAGGGGGATGACCTCTTAGTCCAGCTATCTAATATATGGCTCTTAGCTACTGTTACAATCACTGTAATCAGAGGAATAATTTGCTCTTTAGAAGTACCTAGGTCCCAATTACTGAAATTGGCACATAACATAGCCTTCGGATCTGGGGTAATAGACAAAGAAAATAGTGAATTTAAGAAACTCGTTATCTTGTTCCAGAAACGTTTGAAAATTTTATCCTTCCCTGTAAGGGGCATAATTTCTGATTTCTGAAAATTCACGCGGTAACCAGCAAAGGAACCAAATTGATAAATAACAACTATGATGGATGGGAGTGACACTTGAGGGTGAGAGACAAACAAAAACATGTCATCTGCGAAAAGTGATAACTTAATTTCCCTCTTGCCAATTGCAATGCCCCTAAATTTTTTATTTTGTCGAAGTGCAATTGCTAGAGGCTCCAGGGCTGTCGCAAATAAAAGGGGAGAGAGGGGACACCATTGTCTGGTGCCACATTTTATATCCATTGGTACTAATTTGAGTTGAGGAGTCTATATATAATGTGGATATGGCTTGGATAAACATGTCGGGGAAACCGAATCGCTGCAATACTTCAAATAAATGATCCCAAGTCACCATATCAAATGCCTTCTCGGCGTCTAATGAAATAACTAGATTAGGGTCGAGGGTTTGGTTCCATTCCAGTTCTTGTAAAACCATCAATATCTTATGTATGTTGGTGACTGAGTGTCTTCCCCAAATAAAGCCTGTTTGATCAGGATGGATTACTGAGGGAAGCACTATTTTTACTCTATCTGCTAATATCTTTGTAAGAATTTTATAATCTATATTTAGTAAAGAGATAGGTCTGTAAGAAGATGCCAGTTCCGCATCTTTCCCGGGTTTAGGGAGAACTTTGATGATGGCTGCATTAAAGTACCTGGGAACAGAATGTAAAGTGGGGGTGATCTGTGTCTGATGTATTTTATAAAATTCTGATCCAAACATATATGGGCCTGGTGCTTTAAGGGGTTTTAATTTTTTTATTGTATTCTCAATTTCCTCTATAGATATTAGCGAAGAAAGTAAGTCTATGTGTTGCTGCTTTAATTTTGGTAAAGCGATATGATTCCAAAAATCAGTTTTAGCCTTAGCGTCAATAGTTTTCATCTCATACAAAGATCTATAAAAGGTTCTAAAAATCTCAGAGATGTCTGATCCTCTAGAAGATCTAGTCCCATCTGCTCTCCTAAGACTGCTGATGTTATTGTGTTTTCTAGAACCATTAAGTAAGTTAGAGAGTAAACGGCCATTCTTATTACCATATTGATTGAACAAGAATTTACCTCTCGTGACATATCTGTCCCCCGATTTTTGTAATATCGCTACAAAATGTACCTTCGATTCCCGGTAAGCATTGGAATTAGAAACCGTGGCTGTCTGCCAGAATAAGAGAGGATCGGACTTATGCTCCGCATTAGTGTTATTATATGTCTCCCATTTAGCAACCAGCATCTGTCGAAAAGCAAGGGAGTTAGTCAAGTGAAGAGGGAGACGCCATTGTTTATTCTGGCCTATGTCTGCAGATTGGGAAAGCCGTATCCACACCAGCGCATGATCAGATATGCAAATTGTTTCAATGTTAGTATCTATAATTTTAGGGGTTAAAGCATCTGAGGTGAATAAATAGTCTATTCTGGATAATGTAGAATGAGCTGCTGACAGGCAAGTAAATTCTCTATCTATGGGATGCCTACCAGTGGATTTATTAATGGAAAGACCTTAGGACATTTTGCACTACATTTACCTGTATGCCACTTTTTATGGATTTTATACATATGTTTGATTTAATTACTGAATTTGCATATTGACTATACACTGCCGTCTCCTTCCCCATTTCCCTCTTTTTTCTATAATTTGTTTTAGGGTATTTTAGACACTCTGGGGTAGAGGAGCTGCTGCCGGGTTTATTTTAGCGCTTCTAAGTGATCCCACCCTTGTATTTTGATTGCAATTTTGTTCACTGCATCTTCTGTCCAAGGTGTCAGTTTGTGTGTATAAAGGACATTGCACAATGTATGTGCATCATTAGTATCAATCAGAAAAATTAATGTACAGTACATGGACTCAGTAATCTGGACAGTGCCTAAAACAGATTTGTTACTGCAAAGTGCTGTCCATTTTCTTCTGAAAATCACCAGATTTAATGTGTGATCATTTGAGAGTGGAAGGGAAGGGGGAGGGGGATCTGTCCCAGAACTGTGGCCATGTGCGACAAATCAAGGTAGCCAGTACCAGGCTTTACCAGCCAGGGCTGATGGAACCATTAAAGGAGTCTCCCAACATAATTTCTGACACTCCAGACCAGTTAGCAGAGGAAAGACCTGTAACTGTGACCCCTTTCATATAAAATCAGCCCTGACCTTATTTGAAGAACAGGGGTGTTAAGAAATATTTCCAATGAAAACTATACACTATTCACATTTGCCACAACGATAGGTAATTTTACTATGTATGTACAGCAGAAAAAAATGTCTATCTCTGGTTAGCAATAAATGAAAAAATAAGTGAATCTCTTGTTTTGTAAAGTTGTAGATCTCTTCTTAAATTCAGAGTATTTCAACAATGCAGACTGTTAGAATGAATGCACTGAAAGGTGACTCTACTACAGGGGAAGACATAACATTTCTGCATACAATCTGTTATTTTACTTTGTGGATGAAACGTATCAAGATTTAAAGACCTTTTCCCTGGGCATAAACAAGTTTTAGTTTATTAGATAAGTGTTAAGTGAACTCTTAATATGCAGGGTAGTAACACACAATAACAAACATATAATTTATGGAATGTAGAAGGCATTTTCTCATTTGCATAATAATTGCAAATGTCTTTTGAATGCATTTTAATATGTTAGTCATGATCTCAGGATGGCATTGGAGGGTCAAAGGACAGGGGTGGAATTAGTCACGGATCAGGCTACACGGCATGAGATTTGTATGCATTGGGGAAGCCATTCTCATTATCATTCAGTAGGATACAGTTGCTGCCCTGCATGAGTCATTCCATCAGAGTGTGGACCTCAATCTGAATCATTGATACCTGACAGGGCTTTCTTGTAATCTACTTTATATTTGTCTGTAGAAGAAACAGAAAAAAAAACTGTTTTGTAAAGATAAAAAAGGAAAAAAAGAGTAGGCACTGTTTAAAACTTAGTAACTCTCTATGAATAGGCTCAATCAAAAGTACTTTAATTTCAAAGGTAGAAACATATGAGACTATTGTGGAATATGTTTAACATATTATTATAAACTGGAAACAAATAAATAATATAGCCATGTTCTTTTGAAGACCTATAGCAAAGTAGTGTTTTTAGAGGGGGAGAGTGCAGTTGCCTGGTTGCTTACAGTGGGAGAACTGTGGTGCCATTTGTTTGGATGCTGTGATCTT
>WWET01007684.1:8344-19881 GCA_011038615.1 Limnodynastes dumerilii | reverse complement strand
CTCCTCTTCTGTTTGCAGAGCGTGAGGCTGCGCAGTGCACGCACGCCTGACATCCCCACGTGACGCCCGCGCGTAGTGCACTGTTGGGAACAGTAGGCTGGTGGGGACCGTCACCGTGTGTATAGATACAGATGGGGTTGGGAGGGAGAAGAGGAGGGACCCGTCTTGGGAGGGGGGTTCCATCTGGGGGGTCTGCACAGGGGGTCACTTCATTTCTAAAAACGCCCTTGTTTACACTGTTATTTAGATCAAGGTTGACGACTTTTGAAAGCTTTCCTCCGGGAGAACCCGTAGACCTTTAGTTGCAACATCATACAAAATGAGATCCAGATAAGAGAGAGATCCCATTTATTTAGGCAAACAAGTGACCAATGACCGTTTAACACAATCCCATCTAGAGAGGGACAGCTGGGAGGTACGGTGTTGGCCAAAATTGCAGACACTTTTAGAAATTTGAATGTTTTTCAACTTCAAATGCTTATAAAAACTGTTACTCTTCATGCAGTGCAATGGTTCATATATCAAATGAAAGGAAATTTAATTCTGAATTCAACACAATAAACAGAGGTCAAATTTTTGCATTACAAGGAAAGTTATGCAGTGAAAACAACACTTAAGGTGAAAATCCCTGTGTACTTATGATGTCACTGTCCTTTCAGTATTTTGTTGGGTATCCTTTATTTTTCCAGACAGCAGCACAGCGACGTGGCATTGAGCCAACCAATGTTTGGAGCTCTTCCTTCTTTATTATGTGATGCCATGAGAAAATTTATTGGATGAACGCCTCAGATGTACCAGTTTTTTCAAACGAAACCACAAATGTTCTATGGGGTTCAGGTCTGGGCTGTTTCCTGGCCATCCCAGCACCTGTATGTCATTCTCTGTGAACCACTGTTTTCATATCTGTGCAGTGTGGCCGGGAGCTGAATCCAGCTGGAAAAAAAATGGGGCATTATCTGGAAAATGATACCTGATAGAAGGTAGAAGTTTTCGTTGTAGGGTGGTGTCAATGTACTTTCTGCTGTTCAGTGTGCTATCTATGACATGAAGGTGGCCTACAGCATCTGCTATCATACATGCCCAGATCATAACACTTGTAGGATTCTTTGTTGTCACTTGAATGCAATCTGGTTGTACCTCTTCCCTGATGCGACGTCTCACATTTTTTCTCCCATCACTACCAAATATAAATATCTTAGTTTCGTCACTCCATATCACTTGTTTCCACTGACCTTCTGTCCATGCAATGTGTTCTTTTGCCCACTGTATTTGTTTCTGCCGCTGTATTTTATTCAGGAATGGCTTTTTTCGGGGAATCCTACTTTTTAGGCCAAACTCTGTTATTCTTCTCCGTACCGTTCTTGCACTGACAAAAACACCAGTTGCACTCAGTTCACTGCTAATGGCCGCAGATGACATCCACCTGTCCCTGACGCAAATTCGACAGCTGATTGGTCCTCAGCTTCTTGAATCTCACGCATCTATGCTTCTTTCTCTGACTGAAAATAGCATAACTTCCCTTGTAATGCAAATATTTGACCTCTGTTTATTGTGTTGAATTCAGCATTACATTTCCTTTCATTTGATATATGAATTTGCACTGAGTGAAGTTTTTATAAGCCTTCAAAGTGGAAAACATTCAAAATTCAAAAAGTGTCCGCAATTTTGGCCACCGCTGTATGTCACTGGCTGGCGATCCCACTGTGCACCTGCCAGATCAGTGGTATGGAGGCAATGCTAGTCCAATCCCACCCCTCCAGACGGTCCTCTTTAGCCAGTGACCAATGAGTTACTATCTAATTAAAGCTCTTGTTAAAATAAAGACAGTACTGAACATTACCCGCTTACATTAGAAAATAAACCAGAAGCTTTATGAAAATGAATGTATGTTTGTATAGTATTAGTATTGAACTTTAGATACTTTTTACTCTTTGCTGTAAGCAGCTATGTGAGGCACTCTCTGCCTGCTTTGCTGCATTAGTCCTATCTTCCTAATGCTGCTGCGGCACTGCCTGTAATATTGGGCCTGATCCAGAACAACGCTTCGGAGCAAATTTACGCGCGGTGGAGACGTAAAATCACCCTTTGGTAAGTACTGCGCATGCGCACCATAGAAAATACGCTCCGTAACGTAGCGTACACCATAGAAAATACACTCCATAACGTATCGTAAATGTGAACGTATGGGCCATTAACGTATTTGTCGCGTAAATCCGTACGTGTGGGCGTGACAATTTTACATGAGTCAAAAATACGTCTGAATTACACTATGTAGGTGGGGGTTTGTATTTAAAGTGTACAGTATGGGGGTGCTTAGCTGCATAAATTCGTCTAGCCCATACGTAAGTGTGCGTATGACTGCGGTTACATTGGAAAAAGTTAAGGTAGGGTTTGGAAAGCGTATCTTGACAAAATAAGTACGTTCAAGGGGTGTGCCGAGGGGAGTGTAACGAATTTACGCGCACGAAAATATGCTACACGAATAAACGTACGGCAAACGTAGTTCTGGATCTACCCTATTGTAAGGAGAGCTCTAGTTTTGGTTTCATGTTTGCATTTATCTTGTCTACCTTATATACCCCCGCTCTATGTATTTTCTGTGTTTCCCACAGTAAGGTGCTGTGGAGTTATGTGGTATTTTAAAAATCTAACAATATTAGAAAGTGTTCTTGATGAATACACCCTTTAAAGGTTTTGAATAATACCCAGAATGGTCAACTTTCCTAGAATGTTCTTATGACAACTGCATTATGGTAAGACACAGAAGTGACCTTGCATCCTCTGATGGACAATCCACTTGCACCACATTTGGGTGCAAAACAAGTCACAAATTCTGCAGCAGGGAGATAAATACTGTATAGTAAAGCTTGGAACCCTGTAAATATGGAACACCAACACTACTTGCTCTTTCTCAACATCTTATACCTAGCCCTCACTCACAACAAATCCCCCAATCATAACTGTCACGAAACATAGGACTTACTGTGCAAGAGGCCGCCTGTCAGCGGCGCTTTCCAGTCGTGCCAGTGCTGTATGCTCAAGGAGGTGCCACTCTCAGTAGTGGCAGCCTCCTGTTCAGCCTCCTGCCTTTCCTCCGGTGGTGTTATCTTGCGCCATATTCCGGCGTCCTCCGGTGCAGGGGCATCTCGATGTTGGATCCAGTCACCTGATATGCACAGCTGACCAGATCTCAGCTCAAGGAGCCACATGACCAGACCATCCAATCCTGGTCAAGGACGCTCTATTTAAACCTGCAGCACAGTGTAACCTGTGCCAGAACAGTTTGTTCACTTAAGGTCCCTGGTTCCTTACTGAGTAGTGCTAAAGTTACTCATCATTAACTTTACTGATCACACCAGAAAGAGACCTTTATGGAATGAGTTTAATCTTTTCTCCATTTTCTAAACACTGAGAACTGAAGACCTTATTCACCGAAGCATCAGTGCGGAGAAATAAGAAATGAGCTACTATGCATCATTGAGGTACATCGATTGAGAGAGTGTGGTCTTTAAAGACCACATGTACTTTAGGGAGTAGAAAGAGCCAAGCCACGGCAGCCTCTGGGAGGAAATAAAAAGAGTGGGAGGGAGGAGGTAAGTAGCCGGGGAGGACAGGGTAGGGGAAAGAACGTAAATATTCTCCTTCTTAAGAATTTGTGAATCCCTAGGGCACTTTTAAGTGGAAGGAATTTTATCTGCACCTTCTTAAAGCCTTCCTAACTATGAATACGGTCCTAAGTTCGGTTTGGTAGAAGATCAGAGGAAAGGGCCGGCCCTTCACTTCCATATGCCTAAACTCGGCCATATTGGCGGGGATTGACATGCTAATGAAGGGCCAGGGGCGGTGAACACCAGTTCCGTGTAGATCTGTGTTCGGATGGATGCAGATCTTTGCGGAGAAGTTAAGGAAGGGTTCTGCACAAGAGAGGTGACAGAAACGTGCACTCCCCTCTTCTGTGTGCACTTTCAGAGCTCCGCACGCTCAGAAAGCGCACAAAGGTCTGGGTCCATTCCGAAGACTCGCTGGCATTCTGTTTTTTTTAAGGAGTCACCTTGGTCCTTGATGATTTCTATGTAGCCTCACATGAATTGTATACAATAGTTTTAACAAAAAAGGATAAGGTTCCCAGGTCAAGAATATTCTGCTAACAGAAACAGTAATGAATTTGTGCTTTTCTGACAGTTTCCCCCCTCCATGCATATTTACTCTCCCTTCCTTTTTCTTCCTTCATGGTCCTTGATTGGACTGAATGAGTTTACTTATGGCATTTTCTTTACCTTCTTCTCCTGTTCATCATCCCTATAAAGGCAAATAATAAAGGTAAGCATTTTGTATTATCTTTAAGATGATACTTGTTACTTTGCTCAAGATGAAGTTGCAGGCATTGATGAATAATGACCTGTTCAGTGTGCAAAGTACAAATAGTTATGCCAAAGTTTTGGCACAGGATGCCTCCAGTGAAAATAATAATAATCAAGGCACTGACATCTTAACAGTTGCCTTAATGTCAAATGCGGCTCATACTGTGGTTTTCCCTGTGGGTGATAACGCTCCTGCCAAGTTACTGTTTCTGCACCAATCCCATCTCCTCCACACAGCATGACGGTTTATTTAAGTCTTTCTAATTTATGTTAAAACTGATGCTGATTTAGCAACTTCTCTACTGTCTGTACACATTTCAGTCTCTTTCATAGGAAGCTTCCTAAACAGCAAGCAAGATCCGTGATGATTGTAGCTGTCACGTTCCACATGCCAAAAGAGCTAAGATTTGAGCAAGAAATTATGTTAACAGACTACTCTGAGTTTTAATGAGCAAGACTGCATGGGGTTTCTTATGCTGTGTGTTGACATGAGAGCTAAATAGAGACTCTAACAGCAAAACCTGTCAGGCTTTTGGGGTTTTTACGGTGACTGGGGATAGTGAAGAGGGAGTGAAAAAAAAACTAAGACTGGTTGATGTAACAAATAACTCTTTCAATGTGTGTGTGAGAAATGAAAAAGAAAAGGGATCAGCGTGGTTTCTCCTTGACCGTTGGGCTCGTTACTGTGAAAAGTTCTTTTTTTTTCTCTTTCTGAGGCTTGGAAATTTCTTTCCACCTTACTCACTTACGTTATACTCACGTAACTATCTGGCCTATAGGGGGATTGTTTTTTGTCAGTGAATACGCAATGAATTCATCTTTTACAGTAAATCGAATAATACACATAACAGAAAATGCTTTGAACGTTTCTTTGTAGCATGCAGATAGATGTGCCGCAAGTGACAATGTAACTGCATCATCAGTTCATTCTGGAGTGTTTCAACAAATTCTTTTGATTAAACTACTGATTCTGCAGCCAGTGACACAGAGGAACATTAGGATGAAAGCCATTGGTGGAGGAGGTTCACACAGTAAATCAGAGGCTTGGGATTCCCACAAGTGCTGTGAATCAGAATTACATTTCGTAGTATCTCCCATTGACGTACACAGCACAACCCATATGGGACTGCAAGTCAGCCAGACATCCGATCACTGAAGTCTATGGCTGCATACTCATTACACTGCTGAGAGCATCTGAATTCAGTAGAAAAATAGGTTTTCTTTCATGTTGGCATTTTTCCTGTAAACCTATTTAAAAAAAAAAAAATCATAGGGAAATCTCTTGTTTAAGGTCATGTGCATAATTTTATGATTTTTTTGCCCATGAAGGTAGGATTGATGCATAACACAAGCTAATTCATAATTCTCCACATCAGTACTGGTAGCCAACTCTTATTCTGCCTTTTCACATTTGAAAGCATTGCACATAGCTCACATACAAATATCTCACAGATCTACACTTTTTTTTTTATGTTAGTTGGTATGGTGAGCGGAGACTTGGAAGGAATTAGATTCTCTCTACCGTCTGCCTTTTGTGAAGTATCCCTATGTGCTGAACAGGATTTTACACAGTCTAATCCTCCTTTATTCCTTTCCCTCTCAGCATTGGCCATCTAACAAGAACGTGGTGTGCTGGAGATTGAGGGAATGCCTGACTGACAAGCATCCCCCATTCAGAGGCCCCAGGAAAATTCTTAAGTTCCACAGAGACAAATCAGCAAAATGCATAGGAAAAGCAATTAGTATTTTTATGACATGGAGTGTTACAAAACCCCAAACAAATACCGATTAGCATTTTTTAACATTGTTTATTTACTACTGCAAACTAATACCCTGCAACTATATGAAATGAGCAGGTGCTTGGTCTGATTTTAGAGAGCTACAAACGTGCACCAACTTTTAATAAAATGTGTCAGCACCCAGCATTATGTAGAGAGCAATGAGTTAGCTCTGAGAACAATGAATGTGATGCAGAACTCATGTGGAATTGTTTTTAGATGGCTATAACCTGCTCTATATTATTGAAGCTGTAGATAAGATTAACCCTTTCCTCGCTGTCACCAATAGACTGTAGGGAAGAAGATTCATTCCAGTGAATTTCTGACATATAAGAAATCTAACATGCACATAAAGTGAACTCTTGTTCTTTGAAAGCATATTATCTATCAATATAGATTTTTTTTTTCATTGTGAAATGCAAATAACTGAGAACTGCTGATCTAAAATGTAATACATCAAAGTGCAAAGAATTTTGTCCCCTTATATATAGTTAGATTCCAACAAAAAAGTTATTTTATACAACCATTGAGGCCCATGCCATCCACCAGCCATGCCCTATTTACACTGCCCATCATATACTTGCCTGCACTGATACTTGACAGACTGGTGAGCTTGAGATTAGTAATGGGTCGTTTGGCATTCTTTTCTTTCCTTAAAACTGGCTTTAAGTCAGCTTCCCACTGTCTCTGTGAATAAAATAGCATAGTGTTAAGTTGAAGTTGTTACTTACTCTGCCTTACTACACTTGGCTGGTTGTAAAATTGCCAGTGATTGAAGGAAATGGGCATGTACACAATGTGAGCTGATTTTCCTTTTATGCCAAAGCTGCTATTTATTTCCAGAATGGCTCTGATTGCCAGTCCAGTCATACAGCATAGTATTATTTATTATTATTTATTAACAGGTCTTTATATAGCGGCCACAGATTACGTAGCACTTTACAATTTAACAATCAGTATATACAACACTGGGTAATAACAGACAGACTGGGTGGGTAGGAGAACCCTGCTTGCAAGCTTACACTCTATAGGACAGTGGGTTTGATACATGAGGGCAAGTGCTATATATCACACAATGGACCAGCCAAGGTGTATGGCAAAAGTGCTGTCAGTGCTCTATGTGATCCAGCCACACAGCAGTGTTAGTAGCAGAGATGTGGGAATTGTAGAAAAGAAAGAGAGTGTGCGGGTATGTGTTAATAATGTGTTAATTGGCAGAAGTGGTTGTTAATATTGTACTTAATGCTTAGGGAGATTGTGGAATTTGATAAGCTTGTCTGAAGAGATGAGTTTTAAGGGAACGCTTGAAAGTTTGTAGAGTGGAGAATAGTCTTAATGGGCGAGGAAGGTTATTCCAGAGAGTGGGTGCAGCCCGGGAGAAGTCTTGCAACCGTAAATCTGAGCATTTATGAAGTGCAGAAGTGAGTTGTAGATCTTGTGATGATGTGATAGAACGTGCTGGGATATATCTTGAGACAAGTAGTTACGAGAAACCATATAACTTTACAATAGTCACTCTTCAGTAAGATTTATGCAAGAAATTAAATGTTTTTCTACAGATAATATTGTTGACATTTTCAAAGCCTTTTATTAACCAGTATGCCCAGAGCTACATATTGATTGATTGGTAAGTGTGCTTAAAAGTATATAGTATCATAGCTATTGTTTATTGGACATTTCGACTTTCTGAATAGCGCAGTGTCTCCTGGACTCCTGAGAAAGAGGGCAAAGCTTCAGGCTAACACTGGCCAAGAGAGACACTAGAGTAGACTCCATCCAGACTTCTAACAATTTACACTTTCAACAGTTTCCAACATGGAGCCTGGGCAATGGCACATTTTCCAAATACTTGTACTGTACTGTACTGGGAATGTGGCATGTGTGTATGTGTCATTATTTTATAAGGGGGTTATGTGGCACACTGATATATGGCATACTACGGTATATGGCAGACAGATATATGGCACACTACAGTATATGGTAAAGAGGTATATGGCAGAGAGGTATATGGCACACTACAGTATATAGCACACTACAGTATATGGCATACAATATAGCAGGAAGATCTCATACACACACACACATTGGCAGAGAGGGCACTCACACAACTCAAATGACACAAATATAATTTACCTGTCCTGTGCTCCTGTGCGTCTCTCCACATAGTTCTATGTACTGAATGGCTGTCAGCACTTTGATTGGTGGATAGCTCCCAATGATAGGTCTATACATTTCCCCTACAAGAGGGCTCTATCTATACAAATAAAAGGTCAATACTGCTCCTCACTGTTATTCGCATGCAGAACCGGCTGCGTGACGTCACTCAGCCCATTTCCCGGCTTTGACATTAAGCACACTCCTACTGGCACACACTGGCTATATAATCAGCCTGTAAATGTTCACTGCCTGTGTCAGTGCACACCATGGTAATAAAAATTGACCCCATCATTTTGATGCACTTTTAACTAATAATGTATAGAAACTCTGTTATGGGAGGACATAGATAATATAAAGGGGATAAATAGCTTTATTATGGGACCATAGGGCCTGATTCAATTAGCCTCGCAACCATGTATTTTGCAGTGCAAAGCTAATTTAGACATTTAAAAAAAAAATGTTATGCATAAAAATCAGCCACCGTAATAGCCGGGAAAATGCGCACTTTTTCCCGTCTAATACGGCATGTATTGCTAATTGAATTAGGCCCATAGACAATATGCCTCCTTACTTTGGTTTACGCAATTCCCAGTTTTGGGGCTCTATTAATATCCCATAATAAACTTTTGTTCAGTCCCTTATGTTCTATATGATATAGAATCCTATTATGGAGATAATTTAAGCATAATTTAGCACCCATTAAGAGCTTATTATAGGTAATAGTAAGTCTATATTTCCCATAATAAATTTCTTCATTTTTTATTAATTGTGTTCAAATGATCCACCATAACAGGGCTGAATATTTTCTCCATAATACAGATCAATAGAGATCCATTTTATAGTGTGGGTCCCCATTGTGAATGGTCCTATTTCGATACTCCAAACTGGTTGGGATATCGACTGCTTATGCCCTGAACATGGTGCTCTGAAAGCTATGTAAGTATCCCTAACCCACTCCCTAACCCTAAGTCTCCCCCCCGCAGCCTAAACCTAAGTCCCCCCCCACAGCCTAACCCTAAGTCCACCCTCTAGCAGCCTAACCCTAAGTCCCCAAAGACTGTTTCTCACCTCTCCGGTGGTCTGGTTCGGCGGCAGCGCAGTTTTACGAAAATGAATGGGTGAGAATGCGAATCGCATACTCACCCATCCATAAAAAAAAATTCTGCGGTGTTACACATTCGAAATAGGGACAGACGAAAAGACACTTTCGGGTTGCCCCTATTTGCAGTCTGTAACATCGCAGCGGGGACTTGCAGCATGATAACAGAACCTATACAATGAACATTCCATTGTCTAGTCAGTTTCATAGGATTGTAGATTTCAAGCCCCCCCCTGCAGCCTAACCCTAAGTCTCCCTCCCCCGCGCAGGCTAACTCTAAGTCCCCAGAGAGGGTTACTTTGGCGCTTCTGAAAAAATAATCTAAAAAGGCTGTAATTTGAAACAGAGACAGCTGAAAAGTAACTTTTGGCTGTCCTTACTTCGTAAAGACAGCCTTGGTGTGGTGACTCGCAACGCCTTTTATTAAGGGTGGGAACATAATTCCCTATTATGGGAAACAATTCGAGCACAACTGAGGAATAAACAACTTACTATAGTCTATATGTCTCATAACAAAGCTCTTTATTCCTCTTTAATTGTGCTCAAATTATCCCACATAATTTATACAAGTAAAATTAGACAAATACATTGAGTGCAGCAGTACATGACCACTAGGAAGCATGTGACACACCCTTAAGGCACAGTAGCCCCCACTCCGTAATGACACTAATGGTTTATATCCTTAATTTGATATTTATTTATTTATTATTAAAAATTGCCAATATGATTATAGGGACTGGCATTAGAAGTTTTTACACATATAAAATTATAATTGACTATAAATATATCTCAATAAATATACATTTCTGCTTTATAGTGTACAAGATCATTTTAAAGTTTATTAATCTAAACATATCTTTGCTATCTTTAGAACCCTACTGATATCTCTACCACACTGACGTTGCCTTGCTCAAATCAAACTTCAAAAGTAAATTCCATTGTGTTGGTGTACACATCGTAATAACACTTAGGGTTTGGTCATATTTTGCAGGAGTTAATAATATGCATTTACAATCACATTCAAAGTGGCAGCGCAAGAAACCTTTGAATGTATGACCAGCACCACTTGCATAGGCCAGATGCAAATACACCCAAAATAAGTCACAACCTCCACATAAAACTTACACAGAGACATGTTTCCTGCAAATAAGTCTAAATTCAAACCATGCTGATAGTGATAAAGATAACTCTGTTAGGTTGTGCAGGTCTATTAAAGTAACATTTTAGACGTATTATATATATTATTCAGTTTAGGTGACACAGCACTAATTGAACCCAGTTACAATCATTAATCCTGAAGATCTCCAATAAGAATGAGAAAGGCTCATTCTTATATGCAAACTCAATTTTTGAATAAACATGGGCTAGGATTAAATCGTGATATGATAAAAACATATTTCCTTATGTCTGTTTATCTATCATTACATATACCTGTCTCATCTATCATGTCAGAGATCTTTACTCTGGATGGGCAGCTTAAAAATAAAAAATATTGATTGAGCAAGCAAATTTCAATTAAAGCTGGCAGAATACCATGCAAGAAACTAAATGACTGATATAATAATAAAAAAAACTTATGTAGAAATCAATTTAAAGAAATGTTACCATTATTATTCTCTCTGAAAAAACAAATGCTGCCAGTCTTGCCTTTTGCTTACTAGAAACTTATGCTGCACTGCCTGAGCTGTAGTTGTTTTTCTTTTAGCAATAACATATATGAAAAACTGCAGCACAGCTGCTCACCCTTGCAGGTTATAACACGTCACATATGTTATAAATCAATGTTTTCATAACTTATTATTGCTTATTGTATTATTTATACTGATGCCTTTATCTACATGGTTATGAGGCGATAATAGCAGTGTAGCATGCACACATCCGCTCAGTAGGTGTCAGTGTCGCCTATGAATGTGACAGCCAGGGCTGGGCAGGAAGCTTTCCCCTCCCCCTCACACCTCCCTCCAGAACTTGTCTCCTCTCTCTGGCTGTCAGAGTGAGCTCTAGACTGGCTGCAGACACAGGGCTGGAGGAGCTATTGCCACTGCAGGGGGAGGTAAGACCCTTTCATTTGCTCTGCAGTAAGGGGGCAGCTGAGGGTGTCAGTGGTAGCAAGTACTGTGGTGCTACAGATGGAGCTTTTTT
>WWET01007682.1:27231-42212 GCA_011038615.1 Limnodynastes dumerilii | reverse complement strand
GGCACCCACTAAGGTTAGAGGAAAAGAAGTTTCACAACCAGCAAAGAAAAGGGTTCTTCACAGTTAGGGCAGTCAGGATGTGGAGTCACTGCCAGGGAAGGGTTCTTCACAGTAAGGGCAGTCAGGATGTGGAGTCACTGCCAGGGAAGGGTTCTTCACAGTAAGGGCAGTCAGGATGTGGAATTCACTGCCAGAAAAGGTTGTGATGGCAGATTCACTGGATATGTTTAAGAAAGGATTAGATACATTTTTAGCAGAAAAGGACATTCAGGGTTACCAGGACCGCTAATTTAAATAAAGGACAGTAGTGGAGCAAGGTAGAAATGTATGTATTTATTTATCTTAGGATTGCAACAGTTTTGAGGTTGCTTTATATGGATTAACTTCAAATATAAAGATAGGGATCGCAGGAGATCCAAAATAGGTTGAACTTGATGGACTGTTGTCTTTTTTCAACCTCATCAACTATGTAACTATGTAACTATGTATGTGATCATTTGACAAAGAGACTTCTTTTATTTTTTGGATCTTGTATACTGAATGTACAAACAGGTAGCTCACCGCTTGGATGTATTGCAAGTTTCAATTGTTATACTGTCATTAATATATGTAAAGAAAGTATTTCTGTACCAACATACTGTTTTGTCAATAAAAACAATTTACACAAAAAAATTATTGTTGAAAAGATTCTTCTCTGTGAAACAAACCAATAATCCACCAACTCCCTCTAGTTCACAAGGGACATTACCGACGAATACCACCCCTCTCTCTGGTGACAATATGATAACAGATCTCACGGAAGAAGAGCAGGTAGCCCTTAGTGATCTGGAAGATCTGCTCCAAGAATCTTTGACTAACAAGGATGGGAGGATTATTTGTAAGAAAAAGTCAAGTTTCTTCCCCCCCAGAATACAATTGTCCAGAAATTTCCTTATTTATGAGATTGGTCTCTAGAGATTTAGATGTATTAAATGAAAAAATTTAAAGCAGCCCTAAAAAATCCAATCTGAGTAGCAATGAATTAGAGGCCATGAAAGACATACAACAATGGGACAATATTATTATAAAGAACTCTGATAAAGGAGGGAATATTGTCCTTTGGCCCAGATCAATGTACATGGAAGAGGCCTATAGGCAATTGGAAAATGAGGACTGCTATGTAACACTCCCTAATGATCCTACAGCCCGCTTTAAAACCAAATATGACGCTATGATTAATTGTAATAATTCCAGCAAGGCACTATAAAAAAAATAGAACATCAATTTTTTATTGTGGAGAAACCGACTATACCAACTTTTTATATGCTACCCAAAGTGCATAAGAGTGAACAGTGCCCACCCGGACGACCAATCGTGTCGGGCATTAACAGCTTAACTGAACAAGCCAGCAAATTTCTGGATGTTCACCTCAGGAAATTTTTTACAACTCTGCCCTCTTACCTACAGGATACTTCAGATATCCTTAAGAAAATATATGATGTGACTCTTAACAAAAACTCCTGGTTGGCGACCTGCGATATAGAGTCCCTATATACTAGTATTCAACACATTCATGGTATAGGGGGAGTGAAGTATTTCCTGAGGAAGGAGGGCATGTCAGAATTTGGCCATTTGCTAGTGCAGTTGCTGGAATTTGTTCTCACAAAGAATTATTTTGTCTTTGATGACAAATTCTTTTTGCAACGCCGTGGCACAGTGATGGGGGCGGCTTGTGCCCCCATGTATGCGAATACATATTTGGGCTGGTGGGAGGAAACCATAGTTATGGGGGACGGATATGAGAACTATTTACAGTATCTCACATTATGGGCACGTTACATTGATGATGTGTTCATTATATGGGACGGTCCGTAAGAACTCTTTCTAGAATTCATACAATGCCTCAATACCAACGAGTATTACCTATGGAGATGAGCCAGAAGGAGGTCACTTTCCTAGACATCAAAATTATTGTGAACATGGATGGTACTTTATCATCTGATCTTTTCAGGAAGCCTACAGCGACGAACAGCCTGTTGCACTTTAATAGTTCTCATTTCCCCCCAGTCCTAAGAGGAATCCCCAAGGCAGAATTTCTATGTTTACATAGAAATTGCTCCAAAAACCAAATCTTTATATTAAGAGTAGAAGAACTGACCACCAGATTAGAGGGGATATAGCAAGAGTCTAATTAAAAATGCTAGAGCGGAAGCCTGGAGGACCAACCATTCTTTTCTGCTATACAACAAACAACAAACTAAATCTAATGGTGATACTGTCATTAGATTTGTGGGAGATTTCTGCAGTGAATGGGATACAGTCTATTATCCAAAAAGATTGGTCCATTTTACTAACCGATAGGACTGTGTCTTGGGACCTAGGGGACAGAGTGCAAATGAGCTGGAGGAGAAGTCCTAATCCCAAGGATAAACTCACCTGAAGTCACTTTGGTAGGCAAACCAAAGTTAAACCTAACTTATTGGGTTTCCATCCGTGTGGGAAATGCAAAGCGTGTGCCCACATGAAACCCTCTAAGATGATCATGGACAAAAAAGGAACGAAATTTGTGATCAAAGATTATATCAATTGTAAGAGCAATAACATTATTTATTGTTTACAATGTCCATGTCCCTTGTTATACATTGGCATGACCTCACGCCCTCTTAAACAGAGGGTATTGGAACACATAGGCTCCATTCGCAACGTGAATAAGGACATCCTGAAGATGAAAAAAATTACCACAGTTGCTAAACATTTCCATGTTCAACATAAAGATGATTGGCGGTTGCTTCAGGCCTTTGGTCTGCAACACATTTCTTTAGGAATCAGGGGAGGAGATATGGTGCAGAAACTGCTCTAAAAAGAAAACTGAGTGGATATTCAGGCTCGGCACTCTCCATCCTGGAGGGCTTAACGAGGAGATGAACTTTTCTGCTTTCTTATAGATACTTAAATTATGCCTGTACCAGTGACATCTTATAGATACATTATTTGAGGGAGCATGACATTACTCATCAATTAACTAATTTTAATTATGTCGGTACCATTAATATCTCATAGATACATCAATTGATCTTTTGTTATTAATTTACTTTTGATTATATGATACTGAGCAGATACTCAGGCTTGGTACCCTCCACTTTAGAGAACTTTTTTGCTTTCTCACAGACATTTGAATCATGCTTGCACTCTCAATTTTTTATAGATGCATTATATGATGGGGCACGTTACATGTCAGTAATTAAAACAAAAATAATTTTTTTATTTATACACTCAATAATTTTTAGTCTATTCATTTGTTTTACCACCCATGTATTTATCAATCATGTATACACAGGATTCATTCACACTGACTGGTTTGTCACCATTTTTACCCAGATTATTTTTCTTTTATAATTGTTTGTCTCACTTTATTTATTTCACACAACACACATGACACGGACACAGGATAATCATATTTTTATTCACATCACAGATTAGACACAGTATTTGCATTACACTTATATTATTCTTATTTATGTCTCCAGATATACCTTCTTTTAAAGTACATCCACAGTATAGGAACACATGGCCTGATTTGAGTAATTTAATTGTGGCAACACCTGGGGCTTCAAAAATTATATTGTCAACCATTATTAGGCATTTTAAAGTGTATACATACTCCCCTTGAGATACTTACCTGGATTATTATTATAATTACTACGTTACAATAGAAGCGGACAGTGTTTGTTTCCTCATTTAGCGATATGCTAAATTTGCTGTCCATCTTCAGAAAACGCCAATTGGAATCAGGGCGGTACTATTTAACTGGACACCCGTACAGCATACGGGTGATGTCCCATGAATAAGCATCCGGCGAAACGCGCGTCGAGACGGGAGGGAGGCTGTGCACAAGCCTTCTCTCCTTTCAAAGCGCACACAGTTATGCCTTAGTTTCATTAATACTTACCCTTGTTGTTGTATACCGGCTCAGCGCTGTTAGAGCAAACATCGGGGTGCATCTATGTTTGAGAGCACTGACATTTTGCCTACCACGCTGTTAGTAACTTTGGCTACAATGTTGCAGCTGATTAATCTACCTACAGTGTAGGCATAACAGCTCTGTTACTATTTCTGCTGAGACACATTTATTATTTAGAAGCATTAATATTTGGCCAACCACGATTAAGATGATTAGCCAGAGTGGCAATGTAATTGTACTTCCCCTATCAATTGATTAACAGCAACTAGCTGTATTATTGTCTATAGCAACATAATTACAGCCTGTTGGCATAGTACGGTATACATTCATACAGAGAATCATTTATTTATGGCAATATTAACTGTGGCTCTTTTGTGTTTTTAACTTTTTATCGGTGGTCAACCACTGTTAGTAGTATTCTGTTTTTAATTATTTCGCCTTATCATTTTCTATTATATTTAGCAAAATTATTCTAATAAAGATTGACAATTTATTTCCCAAATAATTTCCTTCTTAACAATGGCTATATTAGGAGACCCAGAGTGCTTTATAAGAGGACCTTACATAGTTCTCTTTGTTTGTTCTTGTATTCCCTTTTCCTCTTTTGCACCTCCCTTATATTTGGGAAGTGACCCCTATTCATAAGGGTAGTGCCTGGTGATTCTCTTTCATAATAACTAGTCCAGGTCTGCCCCTATGGGCAAAACAAGATACAGCAGTCCAGGATGTAACAGTATGCCCCCCCACCTTTGAAGACAGATTCCAGACGCCTCCCAGAACATCCTAGGACACCCCCAGACTCTACTTCTTCTTTCTGAATTTTTTCTTCCTACTAGACAAGTATCCAGAAGGTGACATCCACCAGGCAAACAAATTGTTTCAGGTCCCCCTCAAAATAACCCAAGCCCTCTGTTTGATGTCAGGTTCTAGCAGGAGTGGCTGGGCAGGTGATGTGGCCTCCGGCAGCTGGAAAGGTAGTGTGGCCACAGCTGGGATAGCAGGGCAGGAATCCCGCTCTGGGGTAGCAAGGCAGGAGTCCCCCTCTGGGGCGGCTGGACTGGAGTCCCCCTCTGGGGCGGCTGGGCAGAAGCCCCCATCTGGGGCGGCTGGGCAGGAGTCCCGCTCTGGGGCGGCTGGGCAGGAGTCCCCCTCTGGGGCGGCGGGACAGGTGGCACTCAGGTTGGTGGCCAGACAGGCGGCATTCAGGTTGGCGGCCGGACAGGAGGCACTCAGGTTGGCGGCCGGACAGGCAGCACTCAGGTTGGCAGCCGGACAGGCGGCATTCAGGTTGGCAGCCGGACAGGCGGCTCTCAGGTTGGCGGCCGGACAGATGGCACTCAGGTTGGCGGCCAGACAGGCGGCACTCAGGTTGGCGGCCTCAGGCTGGGCAACGCTGTGAGGCACCTCGGACTGGGCAGCATGGTGAGGCACATCGGGCTGGGCAGCAGGCACTTCTGGCTGGGCAGCAAGACTGAACACCTTGCCTGGGGTTGCAGGACTGGACACCTCGCCTGGGGTTGCAGGACTGGACACCCCACCTGGGGTAGCAGTACTGGACACCCCATCTGGGGTTGCAGGACTGGACACCACTTCTGAGGTTCTGGGTCTGCGCACAGGGCAAGACTGGAGGTAATGTCCCACACCAGCACAATAAAGACAAAGACTGTTGATCAAGCGATACTTCCGCTCCTCCAGGGTGAGGGGTGAATGGAAACCACTGGCTACCGATGATGTGGTGCAGAAGTCTGAGGGTTCCATAAGTCTGTCAAGGTGGTTTCTTCTTACAGAGGGCTCAGGAGATTGGCCCAGCATTCCATCAGGATTGTTGGGGCTGCCTGCCAGAAAGCGGAGTCTAACCAAGGGACTGGTGTTTACCGGAGCCCCTGATGGTGGGGATAGGTTTGACTGCAATCCTAGGGCAGATCGCAATACAGGTGACAGTCCCTGAGGCCAACAAGGGGAGGTAGATGGTAAACTTAAGGAGCAGGACAGCTTCTCCAATAGTTCAGGTAGAACCAACAAAACTAGTGTAATTTGAGAACTTAGAAGCAAAATCTCCAGATGCAGCTCATGCAACAGATAAACATCACTGGAACATTTAACAGAGGACACCTCAGGATTTTGGTCAAAGTGGGGAGAAGCCATATCAGAATGTTCCATGGCAACTCCCATACTATTACGGTGGGTCATTCTGTTATGAATACCTGAGGCTTGATACAAGAATTGCAGAGGCCAATATAAGAGATAGAGGTTTATTACAGGTAACAGAGTAACAGAACAGTGCAGAAAAACAGAGAATCACTATGCACAAGTGCAAGGTTACAGATTCCATGTAATACACAGGTGTGAAATAACAGATATCAAGCAGGGTATACAAGTACAAGGTAATAGATTCCAGGTAATACACAGGTGGGAGGTAACAGGTTTCAGGCAGGATTTACAGGTATGAGATTCCAAGATACAAAGGTGTTTACAGGTACAGACACTGGTACAAAGGGCAAAGATAAACAACATAAACAAGGAGCCTGAGAGAGCAAGCAGGAACGGAGACAAGTGGAGCCAAATTCTGGAACACAGCAGAGACCAGCAAACTAACACACAGGAAGCAGGAAAAAGGAAGTAATGACCCACATCTGTGCTCTGGAATCATGAGACAGATAACCCTAGAGCACAGGTGTAGAATAACGAGCACATAACAAGGTAGTCCAGACAGAGTGCACAACAGCAGCGTCTAGGGGTAGGTAATAAAAATGTCCACCACAGAATAACTAGTCCAGGTCTGCCCCTATGGGCAAAACAAGATACAGCAGTCCAGGATGTAACACCTGGAGCCAAGTTACCCAAGGGAAGGCTCTTTTCTTTATCTCACCCAGAATCAGCAGCTATGGAAGACTACATTAAAGAAAATCTCCAGAAGGGTTTTATTCATCCTTCTAAATCCCCTGTAGAGACGGGGTTCTTCTTTGTCACCAAGACAATGTCTCTCAGGCCATGCATCGTTTATCGTGCATTGAACAATATTACTGTAAAGAACACCTACCCTTTGCCCCTAATTGCTGATTTGTTAAACCAACTTAAAGACGCAGTAATTTACACGAAGATCCATCTCCAAGTAGCCTATAACATGATATGTATACGGGAGGGAGATGAATGGAAAACGGCCTTCAACAATCATTCAGGTCATTACGAGTACTTAGTCATGCCCTTCGCCCTCTGCAATGCACCCGCATTTTTTCAGGATTTTGGGCCTGATCCAGACTCTGTAATTACGCGAGACAGAGGGGAGTGCACACCCCCTGTCACTCCCCTCTGTCGTGCGGGCTTTATGGCAGCTTACGCTGCCATAAGCCTGCATTAAATCAGACGTGCGGCTCAGCGGTCCGTACGACTGCTGATCCGCTACAGTGTGGGAGTGTGTACAGTGTGTAGTTTTACACCTTTAGTGGGCAGAAGGGAAGCATAGCCCATTTCCTCGGAAAGGGGCTTGGACGGAACAAAGTTCCTTCCGATTGTTGATACGCTAGGGTTACTATAGTAACCTTGCGTGCGTAAGTCACCGACGTTATTAATTGTGAATTCGGTCCTTTATGTCAAACTGGTTCTGAACAAATTATGTGAAAACAAGCTATGTGCTAAACTCGAAAAGTGTGACTTTGAAGTTACTCAGGTCACGTTTTTGGGATGTATTATTTCTCCTCGGGGCTTTGCCATGGACCCCAATAAAGTGAGGGCAATCCTGGAATGGGAACAACCTTCAGACCTCAAAGCCATCCAATGTTTTCTTGTATTCTCCAACTACTACAGAGGCTTCATCTGCTCTTTTTCTACCTTGACTGCTCCTATTTCAGCCCTCACCAGGAAAAATGTGGATCCTAGCAATTGGTCGGACCATGCTGTTAGGACTTTCAAGGCTCTAAAAAAGGCCTTCACCACAGCTCCAATCCTTACCTTTTATAGGTAAGCTTCGAAGCTTACCTTTTCTAGTTGAAGTTGACGTCTCAGAGGTTGGAGCAGGAACAGTCCTCTCTCAGAAAGACCCAAATGATGTGAAATTATACTCTTGTACCTATTCTCCAAACAATTCTCTGCCGCAGAAAAAAATGATGATGTTGCCAATCGGGAGCTCTTGGCGATTAAAATGGCGTTCGAAGAGTGGAGTCACTAGCTGGAGGGTTTGGTCCATACCATCACGGTCCTCACAGACCACAAAAATCTTGCTTATATTGAGTCAGCAAGCGCCTAAATCCTTGTCAAGTTCGCTGGGCCCTATTCTTTACCCAATTCAATTTTTTTTTTATCACATATAGACCAGGATCCTTGAATCGTAGGGCAGACTCTCTCTCTCTCTCTATCTTTTCTTCCTGAACATGGACCCTCCTCCCCTTCTTTACCTATTATTCCCCCCACCTCCATTATCGCCGGACTAACCCAAGATTTACAGTCCCAGTTACTGGCAGTCCAGAATCTTGCCCCTAAACAGGTCCCTAGGGATCTTCTATTTGTTCAAAACAGGAGGAAAAGAGAGAAAGAAATCCCTATGGTAGAGCACCAACCATAATAAGCGTAATGGAAAATTATAAAAAATATATGAATTTTATTAATTACTATTAAAATATTATAGAATCTATAGAGCGAAATATAAAAACTAGAAATCTGAGGTGAAAAAGATTTAAAAATAGTGGTTAAAATATAGAATATCCTATACAGCAGTAGAAGAGATATCAGGCTTCTCATTACCATGGCCTCATTTTTAGCATCTGAGCTGCAAGGGAGATCTATTGATTGGTGGCCAATGCTAATTGGACACAATGCTTAAAATCCCCACAGGAAGGCGATAAAGCCTGAACATGTCTAGATACTGAGTGCATCAAATTCCCTTTAAGTATGTTTCTACAGTGTTCTTGAAATTGCACACCCACTTTTCTAATGGTGTGCCCCACATACATTTTCCCACACTGACAAATTAAAAGGTATATGACAAAATTACTATTACAGTTCATGAAAGATTTAATTATAAAAGTCTTTTTTTGACCCATATAATAGAATTTAGTATTTTTCTTGTTAGTAAACTTACGTGAAATACAGTTCATTCTCCCACATTGGAAAAAACCCTTTGGTCTTTTTGGTAGCTATGACTCAAGTGTACTATTAGGTACATTTTCTTTTTTCAAAAGACTATGGACCAAATTATCCCTAAGGCTTTTGGCTTTCCTGAAAATAACTTTGGGATGATCATCTAAAACTGGTTTCAATGCACTGTCTAGCTGCAGAATCGAATAATTCTTTTTCAATATTTTTTTATATGATGCTGATAGGAAGTATGCTGGGTGATAAATGATAAGTTATATTCCTTCTCCTGTTTATGTGATTTTTGTTTCTCTTTTTTATTATTTTTCCTAACAAGTAACTCTTCCCTTTCATCATTAAACGCACGTGAGTAAGCTTTATTTATAATGTCTTCAGGGTATTTTTGTGCCCTGAATTACTCTTTTTGTTTATTACTCTGGATATTAAATTCTTCAACTGATGAGCAATTCCTCCTGTACCTCAAAAACTGCCCTACCGGTATATTGTCCTTCCAATTTTTCTCAGAATTGCACTGACAGGGTAAAAAGTGATGAGTATCAATATCTTTAGAGAAGTTGGAAGTCAATAACCGGTCGCCTACAATAATGACTGTAATGTCCAAAAAGCTTATAGTTTCTCTACTATAGTAAGAAGTAGAGAAATTTTAATCCAAATGAATTATTATTAATATAATTAAGAAACCCTGTGACTGAAGAAAGATCCCCATCCCAAACAAAAAACAAATCATCTATGAAACAGCCATAGGAAACGAGATTTACCCCATATGGGCCATCCCAAATATATTGTTGTTCAAATGCGCCCATAAATAAGTTAGCATAACTTGGAGCAAATCTCGTTCCCATGGCCGTTCCTTTCCACTGTAAATAATAAGCACCCTCAAACATAAAATAATAGTGTTTTAGAATAAATTAAATAACCTCCCCTAAAAATACCTTCTACAATTCTGGTAAACTATCATCTCCAGCCAACACCTCACTGATCTGTGGGGTTTTTTCACTTACCTGCGCTGCTCCAATCTTGGCCAACCTGGAAATAAGGGGATATGTTGGGCTGCTGAGGTCTCCTATGGGAGACCTAAAAGGGTGATCACTGTAGACGCCTCTGATAGTCTCCTTTCTCCTTACAGGAGGATTTGGGGAACAATATTGTTTGGTGTAAATACCCCGCGCCCTAGTCCCATTAAATATGGACAACAATTTGGTGTGATAAAACAATGTTTATTTGTGAGACAAAATAAGGTAAAATTAGGTTAGTGTGTTCTTGTGCATATATAGCACTGTAGTAAAAGTAGCAAATGGTCTAGGTACTTTTGGTTGGTATGAGCAACAGTACTACTGGTATAGACAGGTCTAATTGTTGCAGTTTTGGTAGCAACAGTTCAGTAAGATTGTGAGAGAGTAGTAGATAAGTGACACTCTGTTGCAAAGTCTTTTGGGAGCCTTGTGAGGGAGGTTTATGATTATTTCCCCTTTAATCGTTAGTCTCACTGCTGACAGCTCTATTCTGCTGTGCGGTGCAGTGCAGTGTCGTCCCGTTCTTTGGGGGTTGCAAGGCCGTTTGACGGCATAAAAGCATACAATCAGTTAAGCCTGTTGGGCTAGAAAACAAAAAACAGGTACCTCTTTTTTCTGTAGTGCTCTGTGCAGGTTTTTGTCCTGGCTCGTGTTCGCTGTGCCGGCAACCGCTGTGTGCTCTCTGTTCACCTTCAGCGCTGCGGCGGCGTGCACTCCATCGCAAGCGCTCATGGACGCGGTCTGGTTAGGTCCCGGTCCTCTGCTTACGGCTCCTATTACGGCTATAGTACCAGTGGCGGAGATCTCCTTTGTGCAGGCGGCAAAACCTACGCGTTTCGCCCGGGGTGGGCTTCGTCAGGGTAACGACTGTCATCTGCGGTACTTGCTGGAGAGGAGGAGGGTGGCTTTTTAAATAGGGCGGGCTTCCTTCTGATTGGATCCGAAACGGCACAGCAAAAATGTACAAATGTAGTTATGAGATTCTCAAGGTCCCGTGGAGAAGAGTGATAATCTTTCTAGGGTGCTATATACCCTGTAGAATCGTGAAAATCAAGGGGGGTCTCATAACTACATTTGTACATTTTTGCTGTGCCGTTTCGGATCCAATCAGAAGGAAGCCCGTCCTATTTAAAAAGCCACCCTCCTCCCCTCCGGCAAGTACCGCAGACGACAGTCGTTACCCTGACGAAGCCTACCCCGGGCGAAACGCGTAGGTTTTGCCGCCTGCACAAAGGAGATCTCCGCCACTGGCACTATAGACGGAATAGGAGCCGTAAGCAGAGGACCGGGACCTAACCAGACCGCGTCCACGAGCGCTTGCGATGGAGTGCACACCACCGCAGCGCTGAAGGTGAACAGAGAGCACACAGCGGTTGCCGGCACAGCAAACACGAGCCAGGACAAAAACCTGCACAGAGCACTACAGAAAAAAGAGGTACCCGTTTTTTGTTTTCTAGCACAACAGGCTTAACTGATTGTATGCTTTGATGCCGTCAAACGGCCTTGCAACCCCCAAACTGCGGGACGACACTGCACTGCACCGCACAGCAGAATAGAGCTGTCAGCAGTGAGACTAACCATCAAAGGGGAAATAATCATACCCCTCCCTCACAAGGCTCCCAAAAGACTTTGCAACAAATTGTCACTTATCTACTACTCTCTCACGAACTTATTACACTGTTGCAACCAAAACTGCAACAATTAGACCTGTCGATACCAGTAGTACTGTTGCTCATACCAACCAAAAGTACCTAGACCATTTGATACTTTTACTACAGTGCTATATATGCACAAGAACACACTAACACCTCACTGATGACATTTATCCCTTTCTCATGAGCAATATTGGAAGACAATGACTCAACATCACAAGACATGAGAATATATGAATCCTGTTACTGTACACTTTGATTTTATGGAGGAAATCACCTGTATCCTTCTGATAAGATTTAAGTTTACAGACATATGGCTGGAGGTAACAGTCCAAGTAATGTAACATAGTAACATAGTTGATGAGGTTGAAAAAAGACACCACTCCATTAAGTGCAACCTATATTGGATCTCCTGTGAATCCTAACTTTATATTTGAAATTAATCCATATGAAGCAACCTCCAAACTATTGCAATCTGGAAAAAATAAATAAATAAATAAAAATACCTGCTGACCCAAGATGGCCGTTCTATTTCTCCCTGGCTCCACTACTGTCCTTTATTTAAATTTGCGGTCTTGGTAACCCTGGATTTTCTTTTCTGCTAGAAATTTATCTAACTCTTTCTTAAACATATCAAGTGAAACTGCCATCTCAACCTTTTCTGGCAGTGAATTCCACATCCTGACTGCCCTTACTGTAAAGAACCCTTTCCTTTTCTGGTTGTGAAACTTCCTTTCCTCTAACCATAGTGGGTGCCCCCGTGTCCTGTGTACAGTCCTTGGGGTAAAAATTTCCTTTGAAAGTTCTTTGTATTGACCCAAGATGTATTTGTATATAGTAATCATATCTCCTCTTAGATGCCTCTTTTCTAAAGTAAACATGTCTAAACTGGCTAGCCTTTCCTCATAGTTCAATGACTCCATACCCTTTATCAATTTATCCTTCTCTGAACCTTTCTAGTTCCAAAATTTCTTTTTTATGGATTGGTTCCCAGAACTGAATTGCGTATTCGAGATGAGGCCTTACCAATGATTTATATAGTGGCAAAATTACACAATCTGCCCTTGCAACTATGCCCCTTTTTATGCATGCTAATACTTTATTGGCCCTTGCAGTTGCTGCTTGACATTGAGCACTATTGTCAACAAGCACTCCCAAATCATTCTCCATTAAAGATTCTCCTAAATTTACCCCATTTAATTTATAGATTGCATGCTTGTTTTTAATACCTAAATGCATAATCTTACATTTATCTACGTTAAACCTCATCTTCCATTTGGCTGCACAATCCTCCAGTTTATTCAAGTCCCTCTGCAGAGATGCTACATCTTGCTCAGATTCTATTACCTTACATAGTTTAGTGTCATCTGCAAAAATGGAAACCATGCTCTCTAAACCATTACCAAGGTCATTAATAAATATATTAAAAAGGAGTGGCCCCAGCACAGAACCTTGAGGTACACCACTTAAAACGTTTGTAAATTATATGGAGAAGGTTGTAGCGCTCATATCTATAAATTATTAACGTTTATTTATAAGGTGCTACACAGTATCCGTAGCGCCGTACAGAGGCAACAGCAAAGACAATAGTTACATATAAAATTCAATACAATAATTAACAGAGGGTATAAAATACATGAACAAGGAATACAATACATGTACAAAGCAAAATTTAAATACAGTTAGAAAAAAAAGAAAAAGAAAAACGCAGTGCAATATATATATATATATCAAAGAGGCAGGACAGTGAGAGGGCACGGATGTGGGAGGTGAAGGAGAAAGAAGAGTCCAGGATGACGCTTGGGTGGAGGAGGAGATGGTGGAGTCACCAATAGTAATGGAGATATTAGGGGTACAGTGGATAAGAGAAGGAGGAAAGACTACAATTTCAGTTTTGGCCATGTTAAGCCTGAGAAAGCGATCGGACATCCATGAGGAGTTGGCAGAGAGGCAATCCGACACTTTAGACAGAAGTTCGGGGGAGAGGTCAGGGGAGGAGAGATAGATTTGAGTGTCGTCGGCATAGAGGTGGTAGTTAAAGCCAAAGGAGCTGATGAGGTCACCCAGAGAGGAGGTGTAGAGTGAGAACAGAAGGGGACCAAGGACTGAGGCCTGGGGCACACCAATGGGAAGAGGAGTGGTAGAGGAGGAGGAGCTAGGGGTTACGACAGAGAAGGAGCGGTCTGAGAGATAGGAGGAGAACCAGGAGTGGACAGAGCAAGAGAGGCTGAGGGAGCAAAAAATTTTCCTATAGTTGTCCACAAACAAATCTGTAAAAAGTCTATAGGTGGTGTACGGTTAAGTGACTCCAGTACAGCTTGATCAGGGGGAAAGAAAGGAGAGATAGAGAAAAAGGTACAATATAGTGTAGATTGTCAGAGATGAGTGGGAGATAGATGGTAATGTATGAACTCACATCCCGTCCACTTGCATAGTAGCCTCTCTATTGGGTCTTTGATGTATTGTTACCGGGCAGAATGATATGTGGATCGTCAGGCAGAGGAGGAGAGAGGAGATAATAATAGTGCAGACTATTTTGGTGATATGAGTAGAAAATATAAATAGGTTGCTCTCACATAGCCTACGCTTGTAATTTAGCCTTTCTTGTTTTCCTTTGCCATCTGCTCGTGTCGACTTCACTTTTCTCACTCTCCGTCCCCTGTATGTTGCCTGCTGTCTGCTTCTCCCGCGTTTCTCTTTTCTGGGTTGCGGTGCTTCAGTGCACTGTGGGGCAGGGTGTGTGGTCTGTCGATGGATGGGAATCCCATGGGCTTCCCCTCAGGAGTTCCTGCCAACGTCACTGTGTGCTACCGCTTCCCGCCTCTTGTTAGGTGGTAAACTAGGCAGCGGTTCCCACGCTGTCAGGCATGTGCTCACAATAGCTGAGTGTTGGAGGCGGCTGATGGAGTCACGGACCCGTGTGTTAAAAGTTCTGATTTTTATTGTTAAAAAATGTGGACAATAGCACAATGGAAGTACAATGGTGTATAGGTGCAAGTCTCAACACGTTTCAGCACTGAAAGTGCCTTCCTCAGGGGAAGTAGGTGATGGTGTGTGTTGGGTAGAGGAATTTATAAGGTGGGTGGGTGGACCTAAGTTGGGACAAGCAAAAACCGTAGGGATAAAGAACCCTACAAAGACCAACAAGTAAGTACAAGTAAGGGCACTCCAAACCCATATATATTCAAAAGTTAAATGAAATTTTTATTATAGCCAAATACGACGGAGAGTAATTCTCCACAATGATAAAAATTACAGTAAAACTACATGAATCACAAGGATATATAT
>WWET01007682.1:13243-26957 GCA_011038615.1 Limnodynastes dumerilii | reverse complement strand
CAAAGACTCCACTGCTCCAGAGAGTAAGAAAATACAAAATGTGGGTAGCATGAATGGCCAAATACAATCCCTGCACTGAAAAGAGAAATAAAATAAATAAATAAAAAGACCACCTCATGGTGGGGCTTCACTCCACGTGGGAGCCACTATCTATCCCTACCTGCAATGGCCGTCCACAGCATTCTCATTGAGCAGACAATTGCAACAAAATAAGGAATGTGGAGAACATAACATTGAATACGATAGTAGCAAAGTTCAGAGCAACAATGTTGCATCAGCCACAGGCACCATCCATAAATAGGAGAAGGAATAAAGCAAAAAAAAAAGCATCAACAAATAGGCAGAAGCAAAGTGTAAAAGTGCAGGAGTCCGGAGCAAGGGTGGGCGTACCGTGTTTCGCAATAAGCGCTTTGTCAAGGTGACCTAAGTTGGGGCAGATGGAGGTGGGGGCTAAGCTATGGGGGTGGGGAGCTAACACTAGAGGTATACTGGGAATGGAATGATGCAAATGGGTGGTACATATGGAGCAATACATGATTGAGGAAAATAAAATTAAACTATAAAGATAATAAAACAACAATGATATGAAGTGCAGATGGATTAGGACTGGGTATATACAGTTTTGGCATACATATTGAAGGGACTGGGTTATATGTTACAATATCCCCTGGATCTCCAAATCTATATTTAACCCTCTTGGTGCAATGGTTTTTAGGAGAAAGATCCATTTGATTTCTGCAAGGTGGTCCCTCCCTCTCCAGTTATTTCCTCCATGTGATGTGCTCCTTTATCAAATTTGGTGCCCAACGTGGTACTCATCTCAGCTAGAAACTAATCACTGCAGAGAACCCTGGGTAAGACAGTTACAGTATCTGTGTTTAAAACTGACCAGTTGTGTTTAAAGTATACATTGTGCAGCTTGCCTGGGGCCAGAAAGGTGGTGTGCTTAATAAACTGTTTAACCCAGTTTTGTTTGTGACTGTGGTGGAAGACAGGGCAACTTGGGGTTAATGAGTTGTGTGAGAAGCAGCCTTAAAGGGCCACCGTGTCATAGCAAATTGTTTGCAGTCTTGTGTTAAAAGTGGCCGGTAGAGCAGACAGGTGTCAAGTAACACTGTCTGGTGAGACTGGCATATTATATTAATTATATTAAGCCTCCTAAGTTTACCCTTAAAGGGAAAGCACAGGCTAACATGGAGGAAATACTGAAGAGGTTATCTGAAGTGGTTGCCAGTCAGCAAACCCAATTACAGGGCCAAAACTAAGAGGTGCTTTAAAATCCATGCCCTCGAACATTACAGGAACATTCTTAATGGTGTGAATAACCACAGTGTACCACGCCAATTCTAAAAAGTACATAATTCCCAAACCGATTCCCTCAAACTTAAAGCAATTGAATTTGTTACAAGTGAAATAAGAGGTGGAGGCTGAAAAAACTAGCCCAAAGAAAGCCCACTGGATCCAAACTTTAAACACCTTGGCACCAGTTGGCCTAATGACGGGTTTGATCTAACCCTGTTCCTCTAATTCCGAACTGCTCATAGGCTGTGTTGCAGAATTATAATTGATGTTGTTATAACTGATGTATAATTGTTAATCAATATATAGTTGTATCCATCCCTATATGTGTTCTAAAATTTTTTTTCTAATTCTCTCAAATTTACCCACTGTACTTTATAGTACTAATGTAAGCCCTTTCCAGCACTCTGCATGTCCTACTTGATAAGTACTAGGAGGTAGTACTACCTTTGATAACTGTAATGGTTCTCTCTTTATATTTTTCAGGTACATCCTTGAAATTTAGATCTTATATTGTTGTAGCAGCATATCCCCTGTAATACGTTTATATGTTATTTAAATAGTTTTATTTCCATTGTCATTGGATTCGCTGTTTTGATGTTTGTTAGGCATGTAATAACTCTGTGGCAAGTACCGCTTTAAAATGTGATATATATTAGGTATCGCTTTAAGACCCGATACTTTTAAAAATGTTTTTTCTTTTCTTTTTTGCAATTTATTCCATTCTTTATTAGCCATAACTCTGATGTTATCTTATGCTTAATACATTTGCATTTTAGTAAGTACTGCGCATGCGCATCATAGAAAATACGCTCCGTAACGTAGCATAAATGTAAACGTTTGGGAAATTCACGTATGTGTTACGTAAATACTTACGTGTGGGCGTGCCAATTTTACGTGAGTCCAAAATACGTCTGAATTATGTTATGTAGGCAGGGGTTTGTATTTAAAGTGTACAGTATGGGCATGCTTAACTGCGTAAATACGTGTTGCCCATACATACGTGAGCGGATCACATCGGTTACATTGCCAAAAGTTAAGGTAGGGTTTGGAAAGCGTATCTTGGTCAAAATACGTACATTCAAGGGGTGTGACAAGGGGAGTGTATAGAAGGTACGCACACGTAAATATGCTACGCGAGGAAACGTTTTGCAAACATAGTTCTGGATCTACCCCATTGTTCTTTTCAGCCATCATGACTTGTCATTTAACAGTATTTTATTATCCTTCATCTCCTATAACTTGATACGTTTTGATAGTCACACACAGTTATTTGCTCGTGATTTATCAACTTTAGTCACATCAAAAATGTATTATATTGAATACTATTTCTAGTTATTCTGATATTTTGCCAAATTATTACATAGAAAAACAGGATTTTGAACAAAAAAATGTGACTGCAATGTGAATTACTAGTTGTTAAGGGTTTAAACTACTGCTTAAGCTTTAATAAGAATTGATGTTGTTGAATTTATATTTTTGAGCAACAAATTAATTCATTAGCTAATATAAATGTAATAAATCAAGATACATACCTCTTCTGATTGTTTCTGCAAAATTTCCTTGACATTCTCTGGTAATGTGTTATAGAGTTCCTCCTCAACAACAATTTGACTTCTTTTAAGAAATGGGCAATTGCCTATGTCCATAGGAAGATTATCAAGATGATTGTCTGTTAGCTCAAGTTGTCTCAGTTGTATTAGTTTTCCAATTGCTGATGGTATTTTTTGTATAAAGTTGTATGATACAATAAGTACATGTAATTTAGTACAGTAAAATAGCCCCACTGGTAATAGTAAAACTTTGTTGTGTTCTATGTTAAATACGGAAAGTTCTTGAAGTTTGGCTATTTCTTCAGGAATGACAGAAATATAATTATATGCAAGAGAAAGGTGTTTTAGTCTACAAAGACAAAACAAACTTGATGGCATGTCACTTATCAGATTTTTATTGAGGTTTAAATATTCTAGGGATATTAACTTTGCTATATAAGAAGATATGACTGTAATTGCATTACAATGTAGCTTAAGAGAAGTAAATTGCTTTAAATTTTGGAGGTTTGCTATTTCACTTATCTCAGTCAAGTTATTTTCTCGAAGATCTAATTCCTGTAGATTGCTTAAACTGAATACCACACTGGGAATTCTATGTAGTCCACATTGAACAAATTTAAGTGTATTTAGCGCAGAAAGCTTTCTAATATTATTTAAGTGTGATAGTTTATTTTTTTGATTATGTATACTAAGATGGCGAAGATGACCAGCTACATCAGTTATAGCTGTAGGAACTTTAGCAAAGTTTGACCTAAAGTGAAGAGATTTAAGATTTTCCATTTCATGGAGTGACTGCAGTTGGACAATTTTATTATTTAGTTGAAAACTACCTTCAAAATAAAGTTCTCTTACATTTTTTAAAGTGTAGATCCAGTTTGGTATCTCTGTTAGCTTTTCAAATCGAACATGCACTAATTGCAAGTTGTTTGTCAAAAACTGGAGAGCTTCTTCTTCAACTTTAACAGTGCTGTTCAAAATCCACATTTCTTTCAACAATATTAATTTAGAGATTAGTGGTTCAATAAGTGCATCACTTATTAACTCCAGTTTTAGAACTTCTACATTCTTTAACTTGTAAACAGAAGAAGGTAGTCCAGGTAACATAAAGAGATGCAGCTCACACTTATTTTGTGTGTTGATAGTTATACGTTGTAAAAGTTTCTCTTCTGACCACTTATAATTCAGATTTATTTGGAGCAATTTATTTTCACTAATATCTGAAAGAAATACGGCAAAGTTTTTAGCATATAAACTATCATACTGATCTATTAAATGCAACAAGAATGCAAAATCATTCTTAACATCAGGAATGTCATTAATATCTGTTTCTTCTCGAATGTTTGCAAAACTATATTCCTTCAACTTGCCAAATAACATCCAATTAAGTGAGTATAAACAAGTGAAGCTGTATAATATAATAACTGCAATATAAGCAAATGAAAACATTTTAAATAATTGCAGCAATCCATGGATGCAAAAAAAATCAGTACATCCAGTAGAGTTAGAGCCATCAATGCAATGTATTATGTAGTTCATCTTTGGTGTTAATATTGAAACATAAGACAACATGCAAAATGTTTGAAGGCAGCGTATGACTGTTTGGCTAATGTACATAGTGTAAAGTATATCCCCAGCTTCCGTATGAAGCCGAATTTTTTTTACCTTCTCAAACAAAGCCTTAGCTTGTTCAGCTTCTTTCTTATCCAAGATAGTAGAGTGTTGATTTCCTGAAATACCACTGGTCTTATGGGTCTTTGAGTCAGATTTTTCAATGCACAATGGACTTAAAGGCACATTATGTTTTGTCCATGACAACATTGAAGCGGAAGGATTTAAAATATCTGTTAAAGATGTTTCCTGGGACACTGAAGCAAAGTTGACATATTTTTTCCCAGAATAAACATATATTGTTTCAGAAAGGGCCTTTGTTGTCCATGGAGAATCTAAACATTTAAAAAGGACTGCTACAAAATGCTCGATTTTTGAACTAGTTCCTGGAAATTTAAACCAAAAATTGGAGCACATCATAAAGATCAGTGAATGCATAAGTACCAAGTATGGAAAATATTTTGAGTACCACAGAGTGGTTGTGTCATAACACCATTGGTCTATCATGACATACTGTTGTCTATCCAAATAAACTCTTAAGTTTACTTTTTGTTCATCAAAAGCTTCAGTAATTGATGCATTCCATTTTAAAGTCTTCATCTCAAATCCATTTGGAACTGGTATGCAAAGTATTTTGGCAGCAGAAGACATCTGGAGTATAGACAAGAAATAAACACATCATTTAAATTAAATATAAATAAAAAAAGATAAGATTATATAGTTTAATACACATTTTTAACTTTCAACTTTTTCTTATATAATATTTCATTTATTTTTTTAGGGATATGTCAGATGGTTAATCACAGCAACATCACCTATTTATTTAGCAATTATTATTTTGCTGTTTATTATTAGTTTACCACCAATTTGATTACCTATAATACTTATATTTCACTTCATTTCTCCCTAAAGTAGCTTAATTCTGTTCAGTCAATAGGGCTGATTCAGAGTTGCACTTCCCCCTTTTTTTGGGTGCAAGTGTAGACCTGAGCAATACCATGTTGAACTGCAAGGGGAGGCAGATTTAAATTGTAAAACCAGAATTAAAATTAGGAGGTGAAGTTTCTTAGCTCAACTCTATTTTATAGAATTAGCATAAAGCTATGCAGTATTTAAATTTTATGTGTAAAAGTAAAGTATTTTCCCTGCATGCAAAAGATTTTCAATTAATTAACACCCCTTACTCTGAAAAATGGTTTAGCCGAGCTGTACACTTCAGTGTTCTCCCCAGGGCATTTTAGCCGGGAGCTCCACCTGGCAATTTTAGCTTACCACCTGGCCAGACCTGACCAAAACGTTGATTGTGATCTCTTAGTCGTGGTTGTGCTCCAATAAGCTGTAAAGGCTCTCTGAAACTGCTGCACGTCAAGCAGAAGCAACAGAATCTCTGTATAGAAGACAACCTGTAGCTTCCTTTCCTTCAATGTGTCACTGACAAGACCTAAGGTCACGCCAGCATCACTCGCACACAGAGAAGTAAGGGGGAAAATATTGGATGGCTGGAGACACATGACAGCCCTGTCTCGTTGCCTCCGCCAGTATATCACAACCAACAGAACAATATAGCTACAAGACAGGCACATTCTAATGCCCTAGAAGCTTAGTTCCCAGTAATGCAGCACCAGCTAGGTGTTTCGCAGAGGGAACGTATGTCTGGATCCTGTCAATTATTATTATTGCAAAGTATTACACTGCTCCCACCCAGCTGCCTTTTAATACTACCCGGCTGACAATATATTCTGGGGAGAACACTGCACTTGCACCTAAAAAAAGGTGTAAGTGCACCTCTGAATCATCCCCAATGACAGAACAGTTTTCTCTAACGAAACTAAGGGCTTGATCCAGACTTAAGTAAAAATTAGCTTAAAATTAGTTACTCCTTGCCTAAACCAGGTTGATATTAGGGGGAGTCACGTTAATTGTATTCTTTGCATGCAGGGATATATATCTTTGAATTGCTTACTGCACACAGATACTGACCAGCTTTACTATCACACTGTTATTTAGACTTGGGCTAGGTAACATCACCTCTCAACTCTAATACTGTTAGCAACAGATGAAATATGACTCCCCTGCAATCAACATGGTTTAGCCCAGGAGTAAATAATTTCAAGCACTTACTTAAGTCTAAATCCAGCCCTAAGTACTTATCAGTCAATTACACAATATATCTGTATATTTTCAAATGTATCATTGTTATATTTTTATACAGATGTGCGCTTATTTAGCTTGACTGAGTAAGGACTATTATATGGCATGGGCTTGTAAAATTTTTGCCTGATGTTCTGATTACTCATGTTCATGGTAAAATTGCATTGATAATGCAGCCACATCCTAATTAAAATCCATCCAACGTTAAATAGGCTGCGTAAATACGTGTTGCCCATAAGTATGTGTGTGGATCACTGCGGTTACGTTGCCAAAAGTTAAGGTAGGGTTTGAAAAGTGTATCTTGACAAAATACGTGCATTCAAGGAGTGTGCCAAGGGGAGTGTATAGAGGGTACGCACGCGTAAATACGCTACACGAGTAAACGTATGGCAAACGTAGTTCTGGATCTACCCCATTGTTATAATGTGGGCCATGGGAGCATAATGTCACGGTTCCTGTATTTACAGTAACAGCATTATTTATTTTATCCGGGACTGAACATTGATAGTGAGTAATAGTCTTTGTTGGCTGATAAAATGAAGTGTTTTGGTATAGATTGGCGCTCTGATAATTTTTAGACAAAATTTGTATTTACCATAATTTACAGTGCTGGTGTATCCAAGCAAGTGCTCCCAATCCAGAACTGAACGCAAAAATAAAAAAGGACTGTTTATGTCAAAACATTTGCACTAGCCCCAGGTTATGTCTAAGTCCATTGTGATGACCCTTCAGACCCTTCCATTAGGATGTGTCACTTGAACACATTACAAAGGTTCAGAAATCACTGCCGATGTATTGTGGATGTGTTATTTCATTTCTACATACAGTAACAAAAAATATATATTTTCATGTTTTTATTAAAAGTTTTAAATGTTTTTGTGACAGTTACAATTGGACAGAGGTGGTCAAATGAATCATAACCTCCATTTACAGTCAGTATTACAGTGTACTACCCAGTATTTGCGTGGTTGGACATATAGCTGCATTGAGTTTAGATGCTGGGTGTCTGTATGCTATACAGGGCCGGCATCAGAAATTGTGGGGCCCGGGACTGACGAAATATGCAGCCCCCCCCCCCCCGCAAAAAGCCCCCCCCCCCCCCCCCGGATGGATGGATAATATATACACAAACACTCATATCAGATGTGTGTGTGTGTATGTATATATATAGATACATCGACCAATTGGTATGAGAAGCTTCAGTTACAGACAGCGAAAATCAGAGCAGACCTTCTGAAATTCAAGAAGGAGAAATTACACAAAGTCAACAAGGACTATGAAGAAAACAGGGTGTACCCCTGGTTGTCTGGTACCCAGATGCCGCCACGTGGATATAGACAAGGCCGTCGTAGATATCAACGGCAGATCATCAATACGGACGAGAACAGTACAGAGCATACCGGATCATCTGATACTGATACTTCCTCAGCTCCACCAGCTGCCGTTTTTTTAGAGAAACCACCGGTTGGCAAGAAACGTATAGGCCGACCAAAAAGAGGAGGTCATACACAAGACGAGGGGGGCAGTGGAGACGCATTGAACAAGGGTGCCATAACCCGGTCTCGTCAGATTTGATATTTAATCTTTCTCAACACCAACTTACACCAGCTGAATCATCAGTTCTTTCAAAAGGCTTGTCCTTTGTGCCATCAATAGAATTTGACCCATTTAGATGGAAAATTGATCACTATCGCCTGCATAGGCTACTCAAATTGCGTGAATATTTTCAGGATAAAGAGACAACGGAAGTAGATTTGCCTTCTCTACCTAAAGCATTAAGGATTAAGTCCTCATTTGATCCTCAGTCTCGTAATTCATCGATTAAAAGTTTTTGTAGACTCTTGGACGATGCTGTTAATAAGACTAAGACGGCTCTCCCTCCCTTACGACACAATCTATCTCCGGCTGAACGGCAGGCTCTCAAGAATTTAGCTGCCAACAACTCCCTTGTGATTAGACCAGCAGATAAGGGGGGCGCCATTGTGTTACAAGATGTCAAAGATTACAAAGCTGAAGCTTTTAGACAGTTGGACGATGCCTCTACTTACCTTAAATTACATAAAGACCCAACTGCTGAGTTCAAACGGGAATTGGATCATCTGTTACAGGAGTCAGTGGATCAGGGACTGCTTACAGATGCTGTCAGAAATGCGCTGACCAAAAAGTTCCCTCGAGTACCTATCTTATATACGTTGCCAAAAGTGCACAAGAATATGCAATCACCACCAGGTCGACCGATTATCTCGGTTAGGGACTCTCTCTACCATCCTGTTGCGATACTCTTGGACCACTGTCTTCAGCCGTGTATACAGAATTTGGGATCGTACCTAAAGGACACTACTAATCTGCTCCTGAAGTTATCTGCCTTACCAGTCTTACCACCTAACACATTGTTGTGTGTCATCGACATCGTCAGTTTGTATACTAGCATCCCCCAGGACAGGGGCTTGCTTGAAATTAAATCTTTGATTCGGGATAATCCAGCCTTCACAGGGTTGGCTCCAGATCTTTTTATGCAATTATTAGAACTAACACTGAAACGCAACTACTTTACTTTTGATGGGCAATTTTTCATCCAGACCTCAGGCTGTGCCATGGGGTCGGCGGTAGCTCCGGCATTTGCCAATGGCTTCATGTCCAGTGTAGAACAACGTTTATTTCTAAACAACCCGCTTTGTGCGGACAAGATTTTAATGTTCACCCGTTATATTGACGATTTGCTGATGCTGTGGTCGGGTACAGCGTCTGAATTTGAAGATCTAATGACACAGGTCAATTGTATGGATACTGACATTAAATTCACTTATTCTTCCAGCCTTTCACAGATTGACTACCTGGATGTCCGCATCAATATACGCAATGGCCACATATACACCAGCACTTTTTCCAAAGCATCAGCGAGGAACACACTACTTCTATCATCCAGCCATCATCCGCAACCACTTAAACGAGGTCTTCCATTCTCACAGTTTCTTCGTGTGTGCAGGATTACCAGCGAGATTTCTGTTCGTAATTTGCAACTGGACGAGATGGAAAAGAAATTTCGTGAAAGGGGCTATTCATCTTCAGTTCTCACAGCAGCTAGAACTAAAGCTGAGGCACTGCCTCGTGATCAATTACTTATAAGTCGGGCTGCACCGAAGAAGGATCAACGAGTGACATGGGTCACTCATTTCTCTAGGGCCAGCCCTTTCATCAACAAAGCGGTTCGGGCCCTATGGCCTATTATTCAATCGGATGCCTCTCTCCCCTCTCTCAATCAATCCCGGATTATGCCATGCCACACTCGTGGTCGGAATTTGAGAGACTGGCTTGTAAAAGCTGACATTACTTCATTGCCCGAAATGCCCCCTTCTTTTATGTCTCGTAAGCCTGGATGTTACAAGTGCAGACGTGCGGATCAGCGGTCCGTACGACCGCTGATCCGCTACAGTGTGGGAGCCCCCTAATTTACCCATCATGTCTGTGCAGCCCCTCAGTATCCCCATCATGTTTCTCCAGCCCTCCCCACCAGTATCCCCATCATGTCTCTGGCCTCCCCCCAGTAGCCCCTATCATGTGCCTCCAGCTCCCCCCCAGTAGCCGCTATTATGTGCCTCCAGCCCCCAGTATTCTAAAAGTATTCGGTGGTGCTAAGTAGTGGAGGAGGAACCCGCCACCTAAATAATCTCTACATGCACCTTACCTTTGTATTCAGCATCTTCCTGCCACATTCAAGATGGCGGCAGGGGTCATTCCTATATATCAGAGGGACCCGGCACCACCATCTTGAATGTGGCAGGAAGGTGCTGAATGTAGAGGTAAGGTTCTGAATGCAGAGATGGCAGCAGCGGGTCCCTTCTCCGCTACCTAGCACCTCATTCCAAGTTCTGTGTAAAAACTGAGATTGTGTGTGTCTGTGTGTGTGTGTAGTCATTTATACATCAAAATTGTCAAGCATTGGACTATATCACTGTGTTTAACAAAATAGTTTTAAAAAATAAATAAATAAAAAGGAGGGAAAGGCAGATAAATAATATCCTGTTATAGCAAGTTTAATTTTCATTTAATTATTACCTGTAAGGATATACCTAATAATGAAACCATCATCATAAGAATAGTTAGATAGTCTGTAAAAACATCCCACCATGGCTTCAATATTTTGAAGTTTTCTTGTGGATCACCAAAGTATTTCAGATCTGCCACAGTCGCCATATCTAGTAAAATAGAAAAGTAGTCACATTAAACAGAGTTGTATTAAACATTTTTTACACTGAGTTTATAGGATACTTTCACCATTTTAAACACCCCTACAGTGGAGCATAATTTGTCCCAATGTATGGGATGTCATAGTATTGGCACCTAACATACTTTACAGCACCAAAATAGCAAAAGCAGTCTATAGACTAGGAGCATCACACTTCTTCCATTAGTAAAAATATTAGGTTGAAAACGTAGAAAAGAGCACTCAAACTTCAAACATATGCATTTAATTTAAATAATAAAGCTAAAACAATAAACATTTTGTGTTAATTTCTTTAAAAAAATAAACCGCCCATATACTATGCAGTAAAAAGAAAGGGCTCAGACCATATCCATTTTTTTCTACAAGTGGTCCTGCTAAGGGTCAAAAGTAAGAGCCCAACTTTCACCCCCTTCTCACTCTGAGGTAAATTCATCACCAATAATTCCATTTGGCTTTACAGAATCCTACAGTGAATTCATGATTAACCATTAGTATTATATGTTTAGAAGTTATAAATGTATTATTCAGCTCCCTTACAGACAATGAAAATTTGACGAAGAATAGTATTGATGATGATTTATACATAGATATTGAGTATACTGCTAGAGAAGTTGATAATAGGATGTGTGGTAAAATGGTGGATAAGGAAATCATGAGAATCTTGATAAAGAATGTTTTGAACGTGTTCAAGGTACCAATGGATTTAAACCAAGAGACTAAGAGAGTCCCTGATAAGTTCTACCTCATTTGTGTAGAAATTTTTCTACACCACACAAAACATTTGTCAAACAATATCAAAAAATTTGAGCCCACTACAAAATTTTGGTTCAGTTTCTTCTGAATGATAAGTCCTCAGGCTGTATTGGCAGGTGAAAGATTTGGGATGGAAATGCATCACATTAGATATGAGAGTAACATGGAAAGAAAAATATCCTGAATGTATCATTTCATTCTTTTTTTATGACATTTTAGGGTTTATTGAATTTTCATGTTCATTTTAATGGGCTGGAGGAACTAGTTACTGTCTGTGTCAACACTATGGACTAATGAAGAGAAACAGTCAATATATAATAATTCTAAGATGCTGGAGGGGGGAAAAAATCGGATGATATTGGACCAGATCAAGACCCCCTCACACTTTCTGTATGTGCGGGGCACTGTCTCCCCACACGAGAGAGGGGAGTGAATTCCCCCTGTCACTCCACTCTCTTGTTCATAACTAGTGTGACTTATGCTGCCATAAGGCTTCCTTAAGTCACACTTGCGGATCAGCGGTCCGTGTGTCCACTGATCCATGTGTAAGGGGGGGAACACCCACACTGTACATTTTACATGCTTTCCCCCCGCCCACCTTGGTGGGTGGAGGGGAAACACAACCCCTTACAATGGAAAATGGTTCTGTATGAGCTTCTTAAGTGCAGATTTTCATGAAATGACCTACCACGCATGCATAGGTGCATAGGGGTGTAGGTCCCCGAATAGAAAGTCTCAAATGCAAAAAACCCTATTCCTCCCAGCCAGTTGTGAACTGGCTGGGATTTCGATTGCATATGCCTCGAAGAAGCATTGCAATCGATCCACGGAGCACCGAAAGCTCCATGGTACTAAAAGTTGTAAAAAAAAAAATAGTCCCCCACTCGTTTCCCTAACCCTCTCTCTCTCTCAGCCCATTTTCACTTAAATCCCATAGTACGGAACTTAGTTCCATATGATGGAAGTTACATTAATAAAGCTAATGTAGCATCTGGTGGGCCCATGAGCCCTCCAGCTCATAGAGCCCACCAGTCCACTGTTTGCAACAGAAGAAATTTGACTCCCCAAAAATGAACAGTTTATCCCAGGTGCAACTTTCCTCTCTTAGCTCAAGCTTCTTAAGTGCGGATTTTCCCGAAATGACCTACCACGCATATAGGGGTGTAGGTCCCCCATAGAAAGTCCCAATTGCGAAAAACCCTATTCCTCCCAGCCAGTTCGCAAGAACTCGAAGAGACATTGCAATCGATCAACGGAGCACCGAAAGCTCAGTGGTACTAAAAGTTGTAAAAAAATAGCCCCCCACTCCTTTCCCTAACCCTAACCCTCCCCTCTCACTACCCTAACTCTAATCCTCCCTTCCTGGCAGCCTAACCCCCAACCCTCCCTTAATTGCAGCCTGACCCTAACCCACCATTTCCTGCAGCCTGACCCTAACCCTCCCTCCCCTCTGACCCTAACCAGCCTGACCCTAACCCTAATCCTAACCCCAACCCTAGCCCTACCCCCGCAGAGATCATTTACCTACCTGTTCCAGGTCCGGCGATAGCAGCGGCAGAGGTGCGGCAGAGGGATATCGCGCATTGCGAAAGTGAATGGGTGAAGTATGCCGAATGGCATACTCACCCATTCATTAAAAAAAGTATAAATCGGTAAGTATAGGAAAAAGGGAGATCCAAAATGGAACTTTCAAAAATCAGAGTTTTGTTGGGGAGAGTGTGTCATTTACGCAATCTACATACCAGAGTAGTTTAGTCAGAAGGAGGCGTGCTAATGCTGCCTGGGGTGGACTTAGTTAGAATTGGGAGGGGGGAGGGATTTAGATTAGGCAGGGATTTATATTAGCCAGGGAGGGTGATGGGAAAGGTTTCTTAAGAAGGAAAATACGCATGATTAGTTAAGGAAGCCCTATTGCACACTAAAGTCCCATAAGGTTCCTGAAAATGGGAGCGGTTAGAGGCAGGACGCAGGGCCGCCATCAGAAATGGTGGGGCCTGGGACTCGGGACTGAAAAAATGCAGGGCCCCCCTGGAATTTTTTTGTATTTAACATGCATACACCTATCAGATATGTGTATATGTATATATATATATGTCTCCAGTCCCTCCCCCCACCCCACAATACT
>WWET01007681.1:0-21635 GCA_011038615.1 Limnodynastes dumerilii | reverse complement strand
ATATATATTACAAAGTCTGTAGAGAGTGCTCTTCAGCTGATTGTGGAATTAGTCTCCTTATTTTAAGACCGAGCTCCTTCTCCTAAACACCAGATCACTATAGACTGCAGCTTCCCTTTAATTAGGCAGAGTCTTGCAGCTGTACCAGGATAGTTAAAAATGTATTAGATAAGATAAGGGGCACTTAATGGTGTGTTCGAGATACCAACACGTCTTACCAATATAGATAAGATAAATGTATTTATATAAACAGGTAGTCCTTGGATAAGACTCTGAAACAAAAATAAAACATGTAATAAAACTATTTGTAATAGACCATAGCCGGCTTCTATTTGAGTCTGTGAAACTCTTTCCAGCGTCCCGGAAAGTGTAGCTTTGGAGATGTGCTCATGAGAGGTTTGCGGCACTCGTAGCTCCTCTCCTATGAGGAGCTATTAGTGCCGCAAACCTCTCACAAGCACATCGCCACAATCTTACTTGGACCTAACCGCTTCATCGGACATTAATACCTACACTTTTTGGGACGCTTGAAAAAGTACCAGAGACTCAACTAGAAGCCGGCTACAGTCTGTTTACAAATATTTTTATGACATGTTTTATTTTTCTTTCAAAGTCTTATCCAAGGACTTCCTGTTTGTATAAATAAATGTATCTTATCTATATTATTAAGACGTGTTGGTATCTCGAACACACCATTAAGCGGCCACTATCTTATTTGATACATATATGTATATACCGGTATATCCTGTAAATAGTATTCCATACATCACTGAAAAAACTGTAGTATTGTATTTCTTGGCATTAAATAATATTTTAAATGTGGACATTTAGTAGTAAGCCAAACAGGGGTAAGAGGGAATAGCCTGTAGGTCCGGGGGTAACTGACAGTGGCAGATTTAGAGAAGTGCCAGTCTAGCACTTTGCTTCTTTCCTTAGCTGGTGCGTGATGGGAGGTCTGAATACATTTGCATTCTGTGGGGCTCCCTGCTCTCCTGGGGATTGGTCCCAACCTCTATCTGATTAATGCTTCTACAACTCATGTGTGTCCCAGACAGGGAGGGCTGCTGGGGGCGGTGCATGGGGAGCATGGGAGGATCATGGGTGGAGTTAAAAATGAAAAGGGGGGAGTTAAAAATAGAAGTAGAAAAAAATTCTAGAAAGCCCTTGGTAACTGGACTGTCAAGATTTGCAGCCCATAAAGGGGCAGGGTTTATGAAAGTTTTTACCAAATATGGCCATTTGTATGTGGAGTCTGGATGAAGCCAACTTTGTCTCGTTTTCAGAATTCTAAATGTTAGGAGCTGGCATAATGTATAAAAAGTAGTTATCTCTTGCTTTGTGCAATAGAAGTAGTAGGTCTATAAAGACTCAGGCCCTGATTCACACCTAAGAAGCTGATGATCTTAGGTGCGTATTATTCCATACGGAGCCACTGCGCAAGCATAGTCATGGGTTCCGTCCTGATATTAACTACTTTAAAGACTGCATGTAGTTTTTATAGTAAGAGGGGATGTGCCGGAGGTTAGTTCCATAAAGTGGATGGGGAGAGGGATGTAAATTAGGCTTGGAGGGATGGCTGGATAATCTATGTGCTTATTTTTCCTCCTTAAGAGGAAAAAATATGCATATATAGTTAAGGGTGTCCTATGGTACTCGTAAGTGCCGTTAGGCACTTAAAAATGGGAGTGTGGTGGGGCAGGGGAGTGTAACGGGGAATTAGGTGCAGATACATTTGATTCTGCACCTACGGATCACACACCTATGTGTGATCTGGTCCTTAGACTCAGTCTGGTTCTCAACCAAAAATACTTTAAAGGGGGAGGTGTGGACTAAACTGGGGTGGCCAGCTTTGTGCCAAGGCGGTTACACTCTCCGGTACGAGAGTCTAATTAACGAAAATGGGACTTCCGAAAGTTTGTTTTCGAAAGTCCCATTTTCGAATTCTTACAGCTTTCTACTTTTTTTTTGTAAATGGGTGAGTATGCGTTCGGCATACTTTACCCATTCACTTTTACAATTACCGTTATCCTTCCACCGTCTGCGATATCCCTCCGCCACACCTCCATCGACTAGGAACAGGTGAGTATAAACTCTGTGCGGGTTAGGATTAGGGTTAGGGTTAGGATCAGGCTGCAGGGGAGGGAGGGTTAGGGTCAGGCTGCGGGAGATGGAGGGTTATGGTTAGCCTGCCAGGAAAGGAGGGTTAGGGTAATGAGAGGGGACGGTTAGAATTAGGGAAGGGACTATTTTTACTTACCATTTAGCTGAACGGAGCTTTCCGAGCTCCGTGGATCAATTGCTATGCCTCATTGAGGCAGAGCAATTGAAATCCCAGCCAGTTTGCAATTGACTGGGAGAAGTCTGATTTTTTGAAAATCAGACTTTCTAAGCAGGGACCCACACCCGTGTCAAGGGACAGTCTCCCACACCTAAATCCAGCCTGATTATGTCCAGTATATTATCTAAATTATGCACAGTATGACTTCCAGCATTCAAAGTGAACTGTAATGTGCCATTATGAAGCAACTTGAACTGTAGTTGTTTAATAATTTTTTTTAAACTAGTATTATATTTGGGGGGGTGGGTCCCCGGAAAGAACAGCCCTATTTTGATAAGGCCAATATGCAATCGAAATCCCAGACAGTTCGAAACTGGGTAGCGGTGGCGGCATTTCCGAAACGGAATGAGTGAGTATGCCAATCTGCATACTCACCCATTCTGAAAAAAATTCTAAACTAAAGGGGTATTCGAAATACGGACATCCGAAAAGGAACTTTCGAACTTCCCTATTTCGGAAATCATACTTTCTTAGCAGAGACTGCAACCGTTATATTTGCAATCACAAAAACGTCTATAACAAATGAAAATAATAACATTATGTGTTTGTCAAGGGCAGCCATTAATATTGTGCCTAGAGAAAGTCTGACCCTTAAATCTGTATTCTACTATTCATTATAGGCACCTCAACCAGTTACAGCAGCACACCATTAATAAAAATGGGTCTGCTAAGGTAAAATAGATCAGTAGCTGTGACAGGATCGGTTAAAAGGGACTCACATATCAGCATAAAAAATGTGTTTATGAAGTTTGCAAGCTATGCAAGGCTATCTGTTTCCCACATATTGAAAGTATTGCTATTCCTTTTAAAAACTATGTGCAAGTCCAACAAGGCAATCAGTCCATTAACTATTGTTGCTATTGGTATGTGCAGCTTTTTATGCTGGTTAGTCATCTGCAAGCTAAGCAAGGTTATTTTTACCACTTCGATTTGGAACTGCTTTACTGGGGACATAATGGGTTAAGAGTTAAACTACTGGGTATAATTCCTTCTCAGAAAAGCAGTGCATGTTTTGTGTCCAGCCTTTAAACGTTTTAACTATTAACCCTGTGCGTCTAATGAAAGCATCACCTCTCATAAGAGGAAAGACATATTATTTTCACCATTTGCAATTAAGCATACAGGACCGGATCCAGACTTCCCCAAAACGTGTGTTTTCCAATCAGTAGGAGTTTTGTCTTGTGAGCGGCCTGTAGTGAAGGAACCATGCTGCCTGCTGCTGCTCTTTATATTTAAGAAAGATCATAAATGATTGTATATATTTAATAAAGATCATAAATGATTGTATATATTTAATAAAGATCATAAATGATTTTCTATATATTTAATAAAGATCATAAATGATTGCATATATTTAAAGTTTATAAATGATTGTATATATTTTATTGCAGGGCTGCCAACTTTGTAAAGCTTCCCCCCGGGAGAATCCAGAGGGAAGCCATAGCTTGCTGCAAAGGGGCGGGGCTTAATGACGCGATTTATGCAAATCGTCTATACGGATTATACAGATTATTTTACAACATTTGTTCAGCGTGTACTATATATATATATATTTTTTGAATATTTCGCCAAAATATATTTTTTTAATTTTACTTATATTTTATTAAAAGCTAAGTTTTAGTTATACCAATATACCATGTTCTACATGATAGTAGGTGTGCACTATTAAATGATCCGCTTTTCTCTCTTCTAGTGTATCTTAATTAAAACTTAGTGGTCTCAGATTCTATTGCATGTGTAGCTTGTAAGAGTTGTGTAGGATGCTGCTGGAGTTGTGGCATTATAAATATGTATGTATCTGTATCTCTTTCTTTTATTAAGTATATTGCTTGAGGTTATTACCAATATTGGGCCGGATCCAGAACTACGTCCGTCTTCCATAGACGGACGTAGTTTAATAAACAGTATCTGTGCGGTCTTCCCTTCTCCCTTTTTCCCTTATCATTTGATCTAAGTTTTAATTAATGAATCTCTACCTGGAGTCTATATATATTACATACTATAACAATAAAGAACTCTTTATTAAGTAACCTTGGTATTCGAAAACTGAACTCCTGATTTTATTGTTGTTTAAACAAGCTCACTTTTTGATAAAAAATATATACTTGGAGATGGCTTCAGTATTGTGGACCGTATTCAGACTCCCGCATGCTTTCCATGCGTACGGGTGCCTGTAGTTACACGAGCGAGAGGGGAGTGCACACCCCCTGTCACTTCCCTCTCGCGTGCGGGCTTTATGGCAGCTTATGCTGCCATAAGCGTGCGGCCGTAAGCTGCCATAAGCCTGCCTTAACTGCGGCGTGCGAATCAGCGGTCCGTACGACTGCTGATCCGCTACAGCGTGGGAGCCCCCTCCCACACTGTACACTTTACATGCTTCTGTTCCTCGGAAATGGGCCCGCTCCGCTAGGATTACTATAGTAACATCTGGAGGGTCACCTGACGTTATTACATCTGAATCTGGTCCTTTATTAGCAAGTTCTAATAATTACAAGCAATTACAAGCAACTTAATAAAATAACCATAAAAATATGTTTTTCAAGTGTGATGGTCTCTGCCACTGTTCCCTCTATTATACTCCCTGTCTCATTGCTTGCTTTATAATATCCCTTTCCAATTGTTCTCACTTTTTTACATCTCTTCGCACTTTTCTACACATTTTAGCCCCCTCCCCACTGTCCCCTTTATCATACCCCTCTCTGCCATTATCCTCTCTACTCTCTTCGCGTTACTCCGTTCATCATTGTGTGCATCATTGTGTGTGTTGTAACTGAGGTCTGTGTCACTATTATACCTGGGTCTGCCTTCCAGGGATTGTGACCTGCTTTGTGTTCTTCTGCACAAGCCTATCAAGGGCCCTAGTAAAAACCATGCTCCAGTTCCACTCCACGCCCTGGGAACAGCCTCATAACACACAGTAAGCACAATTTATTTAAACCTCGAAAAATGAAAAAAAAAAAAAGAAATTGGACATTGGCAAAATTATGCAGATAAGAGGGGATGGACATATTTAAGCATATTTAAAATAACAGACAAAGCAGTCTAGTATTAATATTCTTTATGAAAATACAAAAATTATTTTCCCTGTCCCCAAAACAATTCCATGAGTAATGGTTTAATAGGGAACAATTGTGCTCCTTTCTGCATTGCTCATAACAATGCATGTGAACCACTTGAATTTACTGTACCTCAGTCATCGGAAGTCCTATTTGCTAATAGTCCTATTTCAATAGGGCCGTTCACTCCCATCCAGTTCTAAACTGGCTGGGAAATTGATTGCTTCTGCCTCAAAGAAGCAAAGCAGTCGATCTTTGAAGCACCAAACATGGTGCTCTGAATGGTAAGTAACCCGTTCCCTAATCCTTACCCTAACCCCCCCTTCTATTACCCTAACCCTAAGCCTCCGTTCCCCGCAGCCTGACCCTAACCCTCCCTTCCCCGCAGCCTAACCCTAAGTCTCCCGTCCATGGCCCTAACCTTCCCTTCCCCAAAGCCTAACCCTAACTCTTCCCCTAACACTAAACGTCCCCAGAGAGGTTACTTAACTCTCCTGCGACAGGTCTGCGGCAGATGTGCGGCAGCTCTAGTAGTGTTTCCGAAAAGGAATGGCCCATTAATTAAGAAAAAATCTAAAATGGTAGCTATTCGAAATAGGGACATCCGAAAATGAACTGTCTCTACTTCGGAAAGACTCCCACCAGATCGTCATCAAAATAGATGAGACACATTTAAGAGTAAGAATACAAAGAGCTTGTGTGGCCTTCACAACTACAGTCACAACTGTTTTACCATAAATACAATTTTAATTCACACAAACACTGACAAAATGTGCACATACAACAAGCAACACAATAAACTTTAAAAAGTTGAAGGGAGAAAATGTAATTAAATAATTATTTAATATTGATAGATTGCATTAGTGTTCCGCTAAATAGATGACTAACTAGTTATGATAAATGTGCAGAGTGTATGACAAAAGGACATCCTATTTAACGAGTATGGTAAAATAAGAAGTGTGTAGAGTTATTATACTGGTATACCTATAGTTTATTGCAAATTTCCAACATGCAGTGGGCTAGTACACAGCACCGAGTAGACATCCAGGTAATCCCTAGATATGACATTAAACATTTTCAGAAGAGTTGTTGCATCTCACTCAGATTACGAGTTCCTGCAGACTTCAGCTCAGCATGTTTGTCCATCTGCTAACATTCTTCAACTCCCTACTAGTCTTACCCTTTCTTTTCTTTCAGCATCACTTACTGGTATATGAGACAAGACTTCCCCCTACTGATCAAGGCTTCACATTTGTGATGCACAAGGGAAACATAGCCTCTTCCTTGCTATTACAAATTTCAGTATCAGAAAGAGGACATGTAGAAATGTGGAAGGTATTTCTTATAGCAGAATAAATAAGCAATCAAGGCTGGAGATGTATGGCTAAATGTTTGTTTATTATATGGCACACCTAATGTATTTGCCTATGATACACATGCTGCACTGACAACTGTCAATGTGATATTAAATGGTTGCTATTTGCTTTAAATTAAATAGGGAAACATATGATCTACAATATGACATATTACGTTTTTTCCCCCTATACATGACATAACATGCTAGAGCTTTGCTGCGTAAAAGATTAAACTTATGCTCCAATCCCAAATGAGACCTTATGATAGGGACACCGAGAGGGGGGAAATCACCCACTCCCATGAGGGATTCCTAAGGGAGCTGCAGCTCTACTGAATTTTTTGTTTGTTTGTTTTCTGATACAGGGGAAGAAGAGTTCTGCCACATATCCATGTTGCTACTATATAGTGTGTAATGCCTTTGTCTCCCTAATTTTTGCCATGAAATGCTATTAACCCTTAGCATGCTGCCACAAATAGTACTAGAAAGCACAACATGCCCATGTATTGCAGGATATGCTATATCTTTTACTACCATAAGCGGCAGCATGCCAAGTGTTAATGGAACCGCCACATACCTATTGTCCTTGCATTCAAAAATGAACATAATGTGTCCCATTCTACAGAGGCGGAACTAGCGAGTTGTGGGCCCAGGTGCAAAAAAATATGTTTTGGCCCTGATGATATCCCGGGTAATCCAGTGGGGAGCTTGGCGGTGTGGTGATGTCGACTGTGGGCCCTTGTATCAGCACAGGCCCAATGGTAGTTCTGCTCCTGCCATTCTGTATATAGTATAATGTGCCCCATTCTGATATATATTAAAATGTGTCCTAATAAGTATAATGAACCTGATTCACAGTTGCGTATATTTAAAAAGGGATAAAGTAGTAACTTAATGCACACAATTTATGTTGGATTTAAGAACGGGACGGCTCTGAATCCCTATTACAAACCTATTTCTTCAAGGTTTGTAGATAATGAAGGGGCATGCCAGGAAAAATTATGAACAGAAGATAAGAAGGGTGGGAGGAGGGAGCCATTTAAATGGGGAAATTCGGTCATGGTTAGGCAATAATGTTACTAATAAGCTGCCATAAGAACACAACTACAAATCTAAAAATAAGGTAGCCCTATGGCTCGGTTATGAAGCTGAAAACCAAGGGCGTGTCAGGGGAGTCAGCTAGCTACTTTTTGCATATAATTAAGAGCCTAACACATTGTTTAGTGTGAATATGATCTAATATGCCCCGTTCTGAGACAAAATATATTGTGTCCCCATAGTGCTATTAAGTATGATATGCCCCGTTCTGATACAGTTTATTATGCCTTGATAGTCATCATTTTTCTAAATCAGATTTGATGCCAGAAACAGGACTGTCTCTAGGGATGCAGGTTCCAGAAGATGCTGGACAGAAGAAAACTCTGCAATCAAGAATGAAGATTGCAGAACTGTGAGTATGATTAACTTGGCATGTTGCCGCTTATGGTATTAAAAGGCACAGCATGCCCTACAATACATGGGCATGCTGTGCTTTTTAGTACTATATGCAGCAGCATGCTAAGGGTTAATAACATACCACGGTATTCATTTTTTATTATAAAAACATGTTTTAAACATTTTTCTTTTTTTTTTTATTCATTATTTTGAAACAACGTGTGTGGCAATATTAATTTGCTGTGATTTAAAGCTAAATCACCACACAGCTCTGGCTGGCGATTTATAAAAAAAAACTAAAGAAAAAACAACTGTTTGGCCCTGTTCTTCGCAATGGGACCAGAAAGAAAAAACACAAAAGGCTTCTTTGAACACTAGATCCTCTCCTCTTGCAAGAAAAGTGCAGGTAATACCGCTTAGTTTCCTTTTACTGTTTATTAGTAATTTTTTTCCATTGTATTTAGTTTATTATATCCTGCTAGGGAGAGTGGTGTCTGCAGCACGCTCCCTTATAGTTTAATATCTGATTAAACCTAAAAAATCTATCAATTGTGTAATTACCACAAATAATATAATAAAAATAGTCACCAATATTGTAATAGCCTATAAAAATATTGGTGCCTATTTTTATTATATTATGTTATTCCAACATAGTTATTACACAAATGACAGATTTATACAGAGAAAACCAAAATAAAATGTCCTGTAAATCATGGCGGGTGGACCTAAAGCATATTTTTGCACCTGGGCCCACGACTTGCTAGTTCCGTCTCTGAAAAGAAGATCATGTGATCAGTAAAAGTAAACAAATATGAAGTGTAGTGAATAATCGTAACAGTTCTTCCTAATAACAGACTAGAAAAATTACATTTACTGTGCTGGGTAGGTTATCTCTCTGTAAAGAAAAAATCAAAAACTGTTTTGTTTTTAACTGAACTTTTTGAATATTGTAAAAAGCTATCAAATCCTTTAAGTATTTCTCCACTGATTACAACAATTTCATCAGAAGGTTATATTTCAAGTGCTACCTTACTGGTTAATATTTAAGAAATCAATGAAACAATACATTCTAAGAAAAGCAATATAAAATTGCAGTGTAATTCAGAGACATGGCTTTGATTAAGATATTTTTCTGGCTGTCATGCTCATGTCCATCTAGAATGGAAAATCCGTAGCAGCTGCATATACATCAGGTGTATAACAGGCATGCTTAAACCCCAGATAAACTTACAACCAATAATTCATAAGAACTATTAACATTTGCTAATATTTGTTTTGATAATAAAAATTGCTTTCATTACAATTTACAATAAGTAAAATAATTGTCTTACCCATGTAAAATGAAATTCAAAAAATAAGTCAAAATATGCCTACATAAATATATGATATTAATCCAAGCAATGAGAAAAGCGTTTGTTATCTTAAGGTATATCTTCTATCAGCCAATCAGAAATAGTCAGACACAACTGATGACCAATAGCTTCATCTGTGTGTACTTTCAAGCGCTTCCTTAAAACTCACCTCTTCAGACAAGCGTATCAAATTCCACGACCTACTTAACATTTGTTTACACTATTTACAACTACTATATTATGTGGCCCACATTTCATGATTAAACCAAACTTGTTCACTTTCATTCTATTCTAAAATTCTCCTCAGTTCTACTACTAACATTGTTGTGTGACTGGATCATAGAGAGCACTGAGCACTTTTACCATGCAAGCTGGCTGGTCCGTTGTGTGATTATATGCACTTTCCCTTATGTATCAGTCCCTAATATCTTATAGAGTGTAAGCCTGTGGCAGGGCCTGTTACCCACCCAGTCTGTCTGTTACCAGTCCTGTTGTAATGATTGTTAAAATTGTAAAGCGCTATGTAATCCGATGACGCTATATAAAAACCAGTTAATAAATAAATAAAATAAATAAATAAAATCAGGCACTGTCAATTTATTCAGAATATGAAAGGTTTATATACTGTATTCGCACATCCATACATGTCTACATTATATAGAAAATATACACACATACTCTTAACTTTATTTTCCATTTCATCAAACTAAAGAGCACATTAAGTATAAATACAGAAGTTAATGAATGATTTGATTTGGGCATACATAGTCAACATTTGGCTTTATTGCACTACGCAAACAAGTGTACACACTAATCATCATTATGTCTATTATGTTTCACTTACTAACATCTCATCCATGGCAGAAGGTGGCACAATGTCAATATAGTGTATACAGACTTGTCTGTCACTTGTAAATAAACATTACTGAAACCCAAGTTTACCTAAGGATGAAGTAAACAGAAGCATGAGCTGTATTACTGGTGAAGTCTGCATAGCAGACTCACACTGTGTGCTCACATTCTGAGCTCTTGACAGCCTGGGCACTGCTGGGTGCCTCCTTTTGAAGAGCCTGATAAGTGAGCTTTCTCAGTGTGCACCTTGTCTAAGTGACAGTCCACTATTTTTTACTAAAGGGCAGGCAGTCATTGACATTTACATAGGTAGATTCATAAGCTCAATCAGGTGCTGTCGGGCAAGTTGTCATCAGCACAGTACATTTTGCTTCCTGGTACTAAGAGACAACACTGTATGAAGATACTGCAACGCGCTCTGAGAAAGGTGTGCTCACAGATCTCGTTGGAGAGATGGTTTATTGAGCATGACATTATCATTGTATCATTAGAGTTATACTGTAGGTATATGCTAAAAAGTTGGGGATGTCAATTAAAGTTGGATCAACTTGTCTGTATTTAATTTTAACCTGTGCTTCTGTTTAACTATATTTTTTAGCAAACATCATATTACAGAACAAGCAAATTTAGAATTCATTAATACTCTGCGGTTAAATGAAAATTTTAATGTAACAGTTCGTAAATTTAAAAGTTAATGTAATTTGATAGATTTATATATAAAGAAGTATAATAAGTAGCAGTATTTCATATTTCATTCCATTACATACCAGACCTCTTATTGTTGGAATATATATATATATATATATATATATATATATATATACATATCGGGCCTGATTCACACTTAGGAAGCTGCAGCTTCTTAAGCGCGTATCTGGCCGAAATGTGCATGTGTAGTAGGTAATTTACGCTATCTACGTAGCCTAGTAGCAACCTCTCTTGTAAATAACACTCCTTTTATAAAATGAATTTGGTGTAATTATTTATTGTTCCTATTTATAAATATGAATAAGAGGTTGAACCTACAATTATTCAATTATAACCAATACACTGATCGCAAGGCAAAATGTGAGGTGTCAAGCTTGGCAGATCAGGGAGGAGGGGATAGAGCGCAGTGAGAGATGGAGAGGGAGCCACCAGATGAGGACAGGGGAAAAGGTTAGCAGATCTGTGAGCACACCTTTCTTCAAACATTAGCTAACACATTAAGTTAGAGGAATGAACTAACAGAAGACATAAGGAGGGGGAAGAAAGTGGACTGCTGGTGTGAGCAGAGGAGAGGGTTAGGGAAGGATAAGAAGGGATAGATGTACAATGCAGTGAGGATGTTAAGTGGAGGAAAGGTAGGCTAGCCTGAACAGGGTGCGGAGTCTAACTGGGGCCTGGTCTTTGCTAGAGCCCCTAGTGGTAGGGATAGTCTGGGCTCCAGGACACCCAACAGGTCACAGATCCTGGCAGGTGGTAATCAGTACCGCGGTAAAGTGTCTAGATAAAAGGTACCACTGGGAGAGCTGAGAACCAGATACAAGTAAGATCCAATGCAGGATCAGAGTGCAGATGGAGTACATGATATCAGAGCAGTGCAGAAGGCAAACACAGATATTACCAGGACAGGACTGGAATGTAGATAGAGTTAGCACAATAAACAGAGCAGTGCAGATGGGATGGTAAAGCACAGGTATTAACCAGTACAGGACTGGAGTGCAAATAGAGTTAGCACAATAAACAGAACAGTGCAAAACACAAGAGAGCACAGATAACAAGCAGACAGACTAAACAAACAGGGGCACTTACTCAGCTTACACATGCAGGAGGCAGATGTACAAGAATAAGGGTAAAATAAACAAGACAGAGAGGAGCACTCAAAATCACAGGATATGAACTGATATAACTACAGAAGCACGGACAGGAACGCTAGAAGCTATGACCAAAGGAGCTCATCCCCATTGGCTGCTTAATGCACAAAGCCAAATCCTCAGCTAAGGCATCCCAGCTGTGAGGTAATCAGCTAGGATCCTTAGCAAAATGGAATGCTGCAATGGAAACATGGACCAGAGTACCTTGCAACAGTACAATTATAATATTACACGCTACTATATTGCAGCGTGTAACATTTACATTGTCAATGCAAATTTAGAAATTAAGAGGTGAAGTTTCTTAGTTCAACTCTTATTTATAGATTATACATAAAGTTATGCAGTATTTGAGTTCTATGTGCAAAAGTAAAGTATTTTCCATGCATACAAAAGAATAAAAATTAATGAGTACCCCTTACCTTGCAAAATCATCTGTTTTACCCTTACTCCCAAACTCTGAATCAGCCCCAAAATCTCTACAGGCACAGGCACAGACACAGACACAGACTCCTCTCACAGAATCTTTTCACTGACAGAATCTCTCACCAAGTCTTCTCACTGACTAAATGACTGACAGAATGAACACTGGACCTTAGTTAAAAAGGGAGCTAAATGGATCTTACCACACATGCTTAGTTACTCAGCCTATTGCTGATGTCATAGTTGTAATCATCATCTATGGAGACAGAACATATTGCTTCTTATTTCCAGCAAATGTTGCTATTAAGGCAATATTCTTTCATGTACATGTTATTTACCTGCATTACTATATTGTATGCACAGTAACTTTAGGGACAAGTGGGATAAAGGGAATACTTTATTTTTAAGAAGTAATGACCAGTAAAGTCAAGAAGTAAATGTGGATTGTTCTAGATTTAATATAAATATATAATTAGCATAGTGGATTATAAAGAAATATGGTGCAGTGATTGTGACACATTGGTAGGATGGGGAAACATATATATGGAAAGGAAGAAGCAACCTCTTCAGTTGATAGAAAGACAATTGTTTTTCTGTAAAGTTTGCAAAACATTTGCTTACTTTTTGTTATAAACAATATGTTTTGTTTTATCTTTTAGTTTTTTAGTTGAATGTTTTATTGAGCCAGATTGAAACCCTGGGGCCCCTGTTTTCTACAACTCTGTGTGATCACTCTAATTACTTGGATGAACAAATCCAACTCAAAGATTTCATGTAAAACATGTGTTACATTTGTGTATTGTTATAATTTTTATTGTTTTTAATCAGTAGCATCAATTAGGGTGATTTGCATGTTGTTGTTTTTTTTTTATGGTTTTATCGGTCCAGAAAAACAGTTTGTTATAGCCAGCGCTCTATAGATTACATTTCACAGGTACTCTCACGTGTTTCTATATTTAGTCAAAGTTGCTAATTAAACAGCTAAGAGATTAAATGCAGGCTGCAAATGAGATTAAAAATTGCAGATTCTGTTATAACAGTCCCAAAGGAGAAATCATATGCAACAACCAACAAATTAAATAGCATAATTTACCTATAAGTATTTCTTTATGTAGTTTTATTATACTACATGTAATCAATAGGGTTTGATACTAGTTATTGTCAAACACAATTCTTGTGTTCCTGTATAATGCTCACTATTAATCTTACAGCTGCTCAATGTAATCCATTTACTGGCCTGCAGTCTTATTCATACCTCATTCATCACTTTTAACATTTTTACAAATCTGAGTTGATTTCTCAGGGAGCATTGGTAGCAATGACTGTTCCACCTGTCCCTAGCTCAATCGGTAATGAAACATGGAAAACACAACATCTTATATATTACTGCTACCCCTGAATATGGTTTATTTGTTTTGCAAGAGTGAGAAATTCAAGTAATACAAAGAGTTCTCTATTATGTTTCTATTGTATAAAGTGTTATTTGCCTTTATTCTGTAAACACCTACATTTTTTTAGTGCTGCAAAAATGTTCTATTTGTTTTACAATCTTCAATACATCTATTACAATACAAATAAAAAAATGAATAATGAATATGAAATAAGCAAAGCACAAAAAAAAACACAGGTCAAAGGAAAAAGAGGTAAAGAGAAAACAATAGGTGGTTTTAAAGAGAGGACTTATCATTTATCTTATTATTTAGTTAGATAAATGCCAGAATGATTTAATATATTCGGTTGCTATAAGAACTATTTCCCCTGTGTTTTTAAGCAGCAGTGTTTTCTTATTGATATAAGAAGCATATACAGGTGAAACTCGAAAAATGTGAATATTTTGCAAAAGTTCATTTATTTCAGTAATTCAGCTTAAAAGGTGAAACTAATATATTATATAAACTCATTACATGCAAAGTGAGACATTCTAAGCCTTTATTTGTATTCATTTCTATGATTATGGCTTACAGCTTATGAAGACCCCAAAATCAAAATCTTACAAAATTAGAATGTGACAAGGTTCAATATTGTAGGCTCAGGGTCACACACTCTAATCAGCAAATTATTCCAAAACACTCGCAAAGGGTTCCTGAGCCTTTACATGGCCTCTCAGTCTGGATCAGTAGAATTCATAATCATGGGGAAGACTTCTGACCTGACAGTTGTGCAGAAAAGCATCATTGACGCCCTCCACAAGGAGGGAAAGCCTGAAAAGGAAATTGCAAAAGAAGCTGGGTGTTCTTAAAGTGCCATATCAAAGAACATTAATAGAAAGTTAAGTGGAAGGGCAAAGTGTGGAAGAAAAAAGTAGCAGGGATGACCACAGTTGAGAGGATTGTCAGGAAAAGGCCATTCAAAAGTGTGGGGGGGGCTGCACAAGGAGTGGACTGAAGCTGAAATTAGTGCATCAAGAGCCACCACACAAAGACGGATCAAGGACATGGGCTTCAAATGTCGTATTCCTCTTGTCAAGCAGCTCCCGAACAACAAACACTGTCAGAAGCGTCTTACCTGGGCTAAAGAAAGAAAGAACTGGTCTGTTGATCAATGGTCTAAAGTCTTCTTTTCTGATGAGAGCAAATTTTGCATATCATTTAAAAACTAAGGTCCCAGAGTCTGGAGGAAGAATGGAGAGGCACACAATCCAAGATGCTTTAAGTCCAGTGTGAAGTTTCCACAGTCTGTGTTGATTTGAGGAGCCATATCATCTGCTGGTGTTGGTCCACTGTGCTTTACTAAGTCCAGAGTCAATGCAGCCATCTAGCAGGACATTTTAGAGCACTTCATGCTTCCTTCAGCAGACAAGCTTTATGGAGATGGTGTCTTCATTTTCCAACAGGACTTGGCACCTGCACACACTGCCAAAGGAACCAAAACCTGGTTTAATGGGATTACTGTGCTGGATTGGCCAGTAAACTCGCCGGACATGAACTCCATAAAGAATCTATGGGACATTGCCAAAAGAAAGATGAGAGACATGAGAATGAACAATGTAGAAGAGCTGAAGGCCACTATTGAAGCAACCTGGTCTTCAATAACACTAATTTTGTGAGATGTTGATTTTGGGGTTTTCATAAACTGTAATCCATAATCTTCAAAATTAAAACAAATAAAGGCTTGAAATATCTCACTTTGCATGTAATGAGTCTATATAATATATAAGTTTCACCTTTTAAGTTGAATTTCTGAAATAAATGAACTTTTGCACGATATTACAATTTTTCGAGTTTCACCTGTATTATGAATGTAAGGTAATGGATAACTATAGATGTACAGAGACCCTGTGTTGGTTTTGGTTCTAAAACCATCTTTATGTTTTGCTTTTGTAATTACATAAATTTATAAATATACATTCAGAGCCATAACAAGAATTTTAGCGCCAGGGGCAAAAATGAATTCCAAACCAACATTAAATATTAACTTACTGGTACCCCCCTTATAACAGCAGAAAGGCCTTGACGGTGGCTGGTAGCTTATTTATATATTTACAAATATGTGTGTAATGAACATTTATGCATTTTATTTTATAGATAGAATGGTATAGTCAGCTGCTGGTTAATGGACGTGTTGCTGGGGCATTTTCTTTCCTGTGTTTCTGTTGCTAGCAGATTACCCCTGACCTGTTTGCATTTACCTATAAACTGATCTGAGCAAATTCTTGTGTGAATTTTTTGGCATTGTTGACGGCCATTCAGGAGGACATGAGCATTTGGTCCAATTTCTGCAAACCATCAACAGGGTTTGGATATGCTGCATGATCCAAAGGTTTCAAGCTGTATTTTCAAAGACAGTGGTTTGCGGCACGATGGCCACAGAGTAGGTCGATAGGAGTTTGACTGCCAGCCCCCTGGTTCTGGAGCTCTTTACAATTGTTGTCACCTTAGAGTTGTGAATTGATTTTTTGTGTAACAGGAGTATCCTCTTTTTGTGCAACAGTTTGAGTGGTTCAGTCCATCAATAGCAGAAGGCTTCTTCTCCCCTGGCTATCATTTTTTTTTTATATGGATTAGTTTTGCACTGTCTGGAGAGTAATATCCAATTTTGGGGCCACCATATCCCTGGGTCAATAATAACATTACAGATGCTCTGTTGGCATTAGATTTTGGGGTATGTTCAGCTTCACTGGATTTTTCTCGAGGCTATCCCTGCTTGATTTTATCTTCCCTTTCCCTATTTTTTCCTGCTCCTCCATGAGTGAGTAGCTGCGTTGTGGTGTAACTTATTATTTCCATCTTACTCATTGCAGCTTGTAGCTAACAGGTATTTTTCTCCCTATTCTTATCCAGGTTTACAGTTCAAACGACCCCTCAAATGGCTAATTGAATATTCTTATATCTACTTGCAAGGCGCTATTTTAACACCAATGAAAATATGGGTCATATTCAGTGGTGGGGTATTCAGGGGCTAAAATGGGAAGGTATAAGGCTCTTTTTGCCAAATCCATTCAGAGATTTAGGACTCCGGACAATATGGTTTTTCATTTAGAGGGCAATTATTTGACCCAGCATAAGTCCTGTGACCTTATAAGGAATATTAGGCAAGATTTGCAGCAGTTCATGGCCACTTGGCGTCCATCAAGCAGCATATGATTTCACGGCAGGAATGGCATTGGGTTTGCTGCACACAAAAGTTAAGAAAGCACAGAAGTGCAATGACGCTGTGTCCTGCTTTATGGTTAAAGTTGGGGGGTCCAGTGTTGCCCACAATGACATGCAACTTTTTATACAATTTTTTAAGCCAGAACTTTATCGTAATGATGGTGTCCATTTTTCCTATCTGGGAATTGATATTTATAATGCTAACAGGGATTTGGCAAGGTGCATTACAGAAGAGTGACCGATGTCTGGTGCCTTAGTTTCAACATGTGCCATTCTGGGTTATAACAGACAAGGATCCTGACCTCCGTTGTTTCTGCAGCCACCTTTAAGCCCAATAAAACTATAGTTTCCAATTACAATTAGAGAAGCAATTATTCAATAAACTCTGCCCCCTTCATAACCACAATTTTAGTCTCTGTTGTCTTTATTGTCAGTAAACTGCCCTGTTTGTGTCTTTGTGTTCATTGTTACTGTTCCTTTAAGGGGGCTTTCTCTGTCTGTCTCTGATTTACTCCTCTCATTATTTAAACCCTGTCCACCTGTGCCTCCCTGTGGGATATACTCAGTCTAGTCCGGTCTGATACCCCTTTCACATCACCACCAAATACCCGGGATTTTCGTCAAAAACCCGGGTCTCTGAAAAATCCCGGGTATTTGGTGGTGATGTGAAAGGGTCACTTCCGGTAGACCCGGGTCAACTCCATCCCTGGACTGAGATGCTTTGTACTGGGACATTCCATTTAATGATAATAAGGTACTGGGATAGTTTCAACAGCCCAATATGCAGCAACAAAGACCTGGGAACCTGTTCTAAGATTATCGCGACTATGATCAGAAAGGGCAACAGAGGAAACAAAAATCAATGTGCTCTTGGGATCACTGATTTCTGGTGGTCATTGCAATCAATAGCCTTCTTTGTGTGACACTGTTTTTATGAGGGGGAGGGAATACACATCTTAAGTCAAAACGCTATTCCTAAAATGCAGATCCTAGCAAAAACAAATCCCCATTATTCATAAGAAATGAAAAGATCTATTGGTTACATAAATTCACTCTTCATGTAGTGATAAAAATTAGGACATGAATTGGTTTATGTCAGATAGGAGTAAAAAAACAACAACAACACAAGAGGTGTATTAGGGAAGGGCATAAGCTATTTTTTTTCATTGAATGTCATTGCAAACCATACATCCTGGTCTTTTTTTTTTATAATGGGGATTATGAAAAAGGAATTATAAGCAACACTTTAAAAGCAGATTATGTTTCCATGTGAACACTTATCACAAAAAACTAAATCTGTCAATCATTACCTACACGATAAGCATAGTACAAAGAGGAACCTCTGGATATTACTGAAGTATTAGAACTTTATTTAATACCACTGTATCTGAAAGTTCTTGATTGCAATCATTTAAGGCTCCAGCAAATTGTTTAGTCTAGAACAGAGATTCTCGACCTCTTGCCGAGCACCAGTTACTGACCATGGAATTATGTCAAGTACCACTGCAGACACATATCCACGACCCAAAAGTATGTTCAGGGTTTTTGTTGTACTTTACATATTTTTTTTGCAGTGATTTTAAGGTTCATTTTCTATATATGACATCTATCCCCCAAGATATTTTATTAATGATGTCCTCAGCCATCTGGTATCATACCTCCTTACAACCTTGCCCAGTTGCCCTGAGTACCACCTGACAGGACAGTAGTCCAAGTACCATTAATGGTACCAGTACCACTGGATGAGAACCCCTGGTCTATAAGACATGTAGTTAAAACGTAAAGTGTGTGTGTATATATGCTGTCCCTCCGGATGAAGAAGCAGTGTTTCCAGTGGTCCTGAATACCCCTGGGTCGGTAAGTTTGTAACAATTTTTTTTTTTTTTTTTTACTGTTAACAATTAGCGGTAATTTTTTTTTATTAGCGGTAATTAATGTCTTTATTTTTTAAAGGGGCATTAAATGTTTAGTATTTTTTAGGGTAGGGGCCAGCCCTATATTTTATTAATGTGCTAGAAGGGGTATGCGTTTGTCACAAGTGACAGGGCATGCTGGCACTTGAGGTTCTCCAAGTGCTACCATGCCCTGCCATCCCTGGGCATGCTGATGATTGTAGAACTACAACCATCAGAATGTCCTGCCGGGTTTAAGCTGCTAAAACCCGGGAAATTCATTGGTGATGTGAAAGGTACATACCCGTGAATTTCCCGGATTTTTGAGAACTTAAAAGGTGTTTTTTTTTTATACCCGGTATTTCATCTCCTGGAAAAACCCGGGTCTTTAGACCCGGGTTTTTCACAGTTGGTGATGTGAAAGGGGTATGAGACTCTGCCTGTCAGCCCTGTCTAGGACTCCTGTGTTTGCAGTGTCTTTCTGGAGTTTTCTTTCCTGCTTTGCCTTGAAATCTGTCCTATTTGGTAGCCATCCTGGTTCGCTGTTTAGTAAACATCCCAGCACCTAGCCTTGGTTCACTTCTGACCCTGCGCCTGCTCCCTGCGTGTTACACATGGATTCTGTGGTCAGCTGCATGCAGCTGTGTGTTTGTGCTGTTGGTAGACTCATGGTAAGGTGAGTATTACTGTGGTTCCTGGTAGCGGTAGCCACACTGTTTGTATAGCTGCTTGTTGGTACTATTGGCTTGCCCTGTTAAGTCTTGGGGCCAGATTTACTAAGCTGCGGGTTTGGAAAAGTGGAGATGTTGTCCATAGCAACCAATCAGATTCTAGCTGACATTCTCTAGTATGTAATAGGAAAGTGAGAGCTAGAATCCTATTGGTTGCTATGGGCAACATCTCCACTTTTCCGAACCCACAGCTTAGTAAATCTGGCCATTGGTATGTAGTTCTGAGGTTTACCTTGGTATCACCTGTTAGACTTCTGCTGTGACTAGTAGTGCTTCTATGTGCTTTGTTTGTCATTTCCAGCTTGTCTGGTAATTTAGTGCAGTAGTTGGGATGTTTGTGGTGTAAGGTTTGTGTCAGTAGATTTTCCAGAGTCTTCTGGTAACTGTGCAAGCTCCTGTCTGCCCCGCAAGCATCCAGTCTGTGTTGCTATTGGTTACTGACATCTTTGCCAGAGTATCATCATTGTTGTGCAGCATATATCTAGTCCTGTCTGGTATGGTGCATTTAGTACTCAGTCTCTCAGTATTTGGCACTGTGTATCCAGCCTTGAGAGTGCATAGCATTCTAACCCAGTCTTGCTGTTAGTGCATAGCACTTATATCCAGTCTTGTCTAACCCAGTCTTGTTGTGAGTGCATAGAATTCAATCCCAGTCTTGTGTACCCAGTCAATTGTCATTGCCTTATGTTCCCAGCCTTGATTATTTTGGCAGGTGTCTGGTGGCGCTAGCCTATTCACATCTAACTCTATTTCATTTCCTCTTTGACTGTAACTCCATCTGCATCCACACTCTGGATCATCCACATAACCAATGCAGTCTGTACCCATCTAGTATAGTCCCGCGTAACATTATATCCCACCAGTGGTACCGAGTGATTCGCCAACATGGATGCAGAGATTCTAAGCTCAGCACAAGTCCTTGCCAATCAGATCCACACTCTCACCAGAGTTGTCCAGGAACTGCCTGCAAGGCAGTTCAATATGGAACGAGTTACAGCCACCCACAGACCAGCTAATGAACTCAAGATCAAGTTTACGGACCGGTTCACCGGTGATCGCCAGGATTTCATCCGGTTCTGAGAGAGCTGTCGTCTGTACTTCCGGCTGAGACCCTCATCATCGGGATCAGAATCCCAGAGAGTAGGGATCATCATATCTCTCCTCCAAGGAGATGCTCAGAATTGGGCCTTCAGCCTTGACCTAAATCATGCTGCTTTAGGATCATTAGAGACATTCTTTGACCTTCTTGGTCAGATTTATGATGATCCAGACAAAGCAAATGTTGCAGAGAAGCGATTGAGAAACCTGCGGCAGGCAAAACGAACCGCAGAGGAATACTGTGCTGAATTTCGCCGTTGGGTGGTCGATTCAAAATGGAATAACCCAGCCCTTTGCAGCCAATTCCGCCTCGGTCTCTCAGAGCAGGTAAAGGACTCTCTAGTGCAATACCCAATACCTCACTCACTGGATAGCCTAATGATCTTGCCAATCCGCATTGACCATCATCTCCATGAGCGCAGGTTCGAGAAAGAAGGGCGTCCTCCATCATACCAAGATTTCGACGATGTCTTTTCCCAAGTATCTGCAGACAAGCTTTCTCCTCATGATTGTGCCATTGATCTTCTTCCAAATTGCAAGCTGCCAAAAGTTAGATATACTCCTTGTCCCTGCCAGAAACCCAAGCCATGGATGAGTACATTCGTGAAAACCTAGCCAAGGGATTCATACTTGTATAAAAAGGATGGCTTACACCCATCT
>WWET01007680.1:11278-23248 GCA_011038615.1 Limnodynastes dumerilii | reverse complement strand
CCCAGCATCCCCAATCAGGTGTCCAGTAATCCCCCCAGCAGTAGTCCCCCCAGTATCTGACATCATGTGTCCAGTCCCCCCAATATGGCCATCAAGTATACAACATCCAGGCCTCCCACTTACTTACCTGCAAAGTCCTGCTGCGCTTATCAAGCGCTTCTTCCACGGTGGGACACAGGCTCTGAATGACGTTGTGTGACCCCAGGTCATGCAATGTCATTCCTACAGGGGAGGAGGCCGGGGATGCACTGCAGTGAGCGCTGGTGCTCATTACTAGTAAACGCCGGCTCTCATTACTAGTAAACGGTTTGCAGAACCAATACCTACATTAGGTATCGGTTCTACAGAACCAGTGCGAACCGGCTGAATCCCAACAACATAGAAAAGACAACATAAGCTTCTGTAATTTGAAGAAGAAATCTACAAATAGTACACCTCAAGGTTCCCATGGAGTAGATAATTCCACAGGCCTAGAAAGAGGTTAGGGGGCATTTCCCAGAACCAGGAGTGAACGGAAAGCTCAGTGAGAGCTGCTCGGTCCTAATCAGGGAGGTAAGGGGTACAGCATGAAGCTACCCTTATCAACTAACTCTTGAAAACACAGCATTAGGCTGGCGAGCCTCTAGACAGGTGACCTAATTACACATTGGGCCTGATCCAGAACAACGATGTAGCGCTGAGCGTGCTAACGCTCAGCGTTACATCGCTGACTCCCCCCTGGCACTCCCCCTGTGCGGGCGTATGGCCCCTTCCTTACGCCGGGTGAAGGTTACCCTAGCTTCGCCCGGCGTAAGGAAGGGCCCATACGCTCACACAGGAGCGTATGGCCGCCTAGCCCGCCCCCCTAGCCTCATTTACTTACCTCCCCCCGCCCTCCTGGAGTAACGTGAGCGTTGGGACGCTGGAGTACGTCCCCTCCAGCGTCCCAACGCCGCTACTATGGACTCCCGATCGTAGATCGGGCGTTTCCATAGTAACGCCGCCCAACATCTGGCCGGCGCATGCGCATTAGCGCTACGGCCGCCGTACTAGCGACGGCGGCCGTAGCTCAGGATCAGGGCCTTATTTTCAAACTCTGAATCAGAGCCAATATCCTTGCATCATCTATAAACACCAGTGGACAGGGATTGGGATCAGACCTGGGACCGGTTTCACACCTAAGAAACTCTGGTTTCTTAGGTGCAGTTTTCTAGGAATTTTGAGTTGGGAGGGGGTGTTTTGGAATTAAGTTTAGGTTACAGTTAAAGTTGGATTAGGATTAAGTTTGGGTTAGGATAGGGCATTAGTGTTAGGGTTAATCTTGGGTTAGGTTTAGATTAGGGTTTGATTAGAGTTTCAGTATGAATGGGTTATGTTGGGGTTAGAGATAGGGCAGGGTTGGGTTAGAGTTGGATAGGGTTGTCCTAGGGTTATATTAGAGTTAGATTTGGGGTTACAATTAGGTTTAGTTTAGGGATGGGATTAGATTTATGGTAGGGTTATGTTTGTGTTAGGGTTAAATTAGAGTTAGGTTTGGGTTAAGGTTGAGTTAGGGTTGGAATTATGGTTGGGTTGGTTGTAGATTTGGTTTAGGGTTAGAGTTAGTGTTGGGTTTAGAGTTAGGGTTAAACACTGATCCACCTGATTATCGTTCAGTATGCGACCAGCATAATGCCCTTTATAACCCTCTGATTTCCAGGTACATCACATACTGACCACACTATATGTCAGACGTACACTAGATTTAGTAGAATGATCATACACAGCTGTTCTTAGCCTGTTATAGCTGCAATATCTGATAGGTGCCCATCCAGGACACATAGGGAACAAGGACATTGAACATAATCTATGGAGTCTAATATGAACCTATTGAAATAAACAGCAAAATGACAATGGCTGAATGGAAGTTACTCCATAGTTTCCAGGGTGAGTTGACAAATCCGTTAGTTAATTGGGTTTTTCCCGAGAAGCGTCACATAATCTCTGTAATAAAATATCGTCTTTCTTCTCTATGACATTATTTATTTAGTTTAGAAAGCAGAAGTGGAATCTATGCCAGAAAACGTGGCTTATCAAATAATGCCAATTCCTGTTTCAGTTCCTTTATAAATCTGTGAACAGTTGATCATGATGGATCCATCCAGTCTGCACTTTTTTTTATTTTATTATTTTATTGTTTTATTGTTATTTAAACCCAAATTTAGGATATTCTTATTTTCATCCCAAGCACTTTTAAAGATTTCTGCTGTGCTAACCTCTGATTAGATGGGAGACTGTTCCACTTACAGACCCTCCAACATGACCCATTCCATTAGGTACCATTTAATCCGCTCCTGAGCTTCCAGCTGTCACTCACCTGGTTTAAGTGAATTAACTGATATTTAAAAAAAACTATTTGCCTCTTCAACAAAGGTTATTACCATAGTAACTGACAGTTGGAAACTGAGGAACAGAGTATTTTGTACCTAATGGAATGGGTCATGTTGGAAAGTATGCACTTATCAACTACAATTTCAATAAAGGAAATTTTTCCAACCATTCCACTAAAACTACCACACTCCAGTTTATACACATGGGAGCTTGAAGTGGAGATGTTTCCTATAGCAGCCTTCTAGATTCTAGCTGACATTCTCTTTTATGTATTAGGAAAGTGAGAGCTAGAATCTGATTGGTTGCTACCGACAGGTCCGGTAGGAAATCCTGGCGGTGAAAATACCTCCACGAGTTTCCGAAAAATACCTACACTGAAAATCCCGACAAGTAAAAAAAATACCTACATTGAAAATCCCAACACGTAAAAAATCCTGGATACAAAAATCACCGACAATTTAAAATACCTACACTGAAAATCCCAACACGTAAAAAATCCCGGCCACAAAAATTACCGACAATTTAAAATACCTACACTGAAAATCCCAGCAAGTAAAAAAATACCTACAATGAAAATCCCAGCGAGTAAAAAAATACCTACAATGAAAATCACGGCAACTAAAAAATACCTACACTGAAAATCCCGCCAACTAAAAAATACCTACACTGAAAATTCCGGCAAGTAAAAAAATACCTACACTGAAAATCCCAGCAAGTAAAAAAATACCTACACTGAAAATCCCGCCAACTAAAAAATATCTACACTGAAAATCCCGGCAAGTAAAAAAATACCTACACTGAAAATCCCAGCAAGTTAAAAAATACCTACACTGAAAATCCTGGCAGGTAAAAAAATACCTACACTGAAAATCCCAGCAAGTTAAAAAAATACCTACACTGAAAATCCCGGCAAGTAAAAAAATACCTACACTAAAAATCCCGCCAACTAAAAAATACCTACACTGAAAATCCCGACAAGTAAAAAATACCTACACTGAAAATCCCGGAAAGTTAAAAAATATCTACACTGAAAATCCCGCCAACTAAAAAATACCTACACTGAAAATCCCAGCAAGTTAAAAAATACCTACACTGAAAATCCCGACAAGTAAAAAATACCGCAAAGCAACACCCGACAATTACTAAATAATGACAACTACAATCCCGACTTCACAGAACAACAACGCGCGCGCCGCAGGGCATGCTGATGCTTATAGTGCTACAATGTCATCCTGTGACCGCAGCAGCGTCTCAATGTCCCCATTAAACCTCCAATAAAATGAAGGGCGGCCCTTTAAAAAAACAAAAAAAAACATTTAACAGCGCTGTTATTTTTTTTTTTTTAAAAGAAACAATACCCTTATAATACATAAAATATATAAATAAAATAATGACATTAAAATAATTAATAAAAGAAGTACTTACCATCTTGATTTGGATCCCATCTTCCAAGCTTTTAATCCGTGGGGGAAGTATTTGAAAAAAAAAAAACACTGTTTGACCGCCAACATCTCCAATTATGCTTTTCTGCAGTTTAGTAAATCTAGTCCATGATGTTCTAATTCATATCTTCATTTGAAAAGTGCGCCCCTCCTGTACCTTTACTCCCCTTGATATATTTTAAGCTTACTGCATTTACTTATTTCACACTTAAGACTGTTCTTCCTGGAAGTGGAGGCCTCCTCCTATGGCACAGGTGCTGTCCTCTCGCAGCGCAACTCCACTGGCAAGCTTATACCCTGCAGGTTCTTCTCCCGTAAGTTCTCCTCCGCCGAGAAGAACTACGACATCGGGGACAAGGAGTTGCTTTCCATCAAATGGGCTTTGGAGGAATGGAGGTATCTCCTGGAGGGTGCCATTCACCCGGTCACCGTGTTCAGGGACCATAAGAATCTTACCTATTTGAAGTCCGCTCAGTGACTGAATGACCACCAGACGCGTTGGCCCCTATTTTTTGCCAGGTTCCAGCTGGTCTTTACTAATTTCCCTGGCACTCAAAACAAAAAGGCAGATGCTCTCTCTCGTGTCTGTGCCTCTTCAGACTCCGAGGATCATCCAGAAGAAAGGCCTATCCTTGACCCTAAATCCATCATTTTAGCCTCTTCTAGTAAGGACCCACCTCCAGGCAAAACCTTCATCGCTCCTCCTCTGCGACATAAATTGTTGCAATGGGCACATTGCACCCAGCTCACAGGCCATACCGGAGTCAAGAAAACGCTAAAATTCTTGTCACGTTCTTACTGGTTCCAACCTTACAGAAGGAGTTTGTTTCATCTTGCACTGTATGTGCCCAGTCAAATGCTTCTCGTCTCAAGCCTGCGGACCCCCTCATGCCACTCCCTAACTCTGATCTGCCATGGACAGACATTGGGGTAGATCCAGAACTACGTTTGCCGTACGTTTATTCGCGAAGCGTATTTTCGTGCGCGTAAGTTCTATACACACCCCTAGGCACACCCCTTGAACGTACGTATTTTGTCAAGATACGCTTTCCAAAACCTACCTTAACTTTTGCCAACGTAACCACAGTGATCCGCTCACGTACGTATGGGCAACACGTATATACGCAGCTAAGCACGCCCATACTGTACACTTTAAATACAAACCCCCGCCTACTTAACATATTTCAGACGTAATTTGGACTCACGTAAAATTGGCACGCCCACACTTAAGTATTTACGTGACACTTACGTGAATGGCCCATACGTTCACAATTACGCTACGTTACTGAGCATATTTTCTATGGTGCGCATGCGCAGTACTTACCAAAAGGCGAATTTACGTCTCCGCCACGCGTAAATTCGCTCACAAGCGCTGTTCTGGATCTGGGCCATTGCCATGGATTTTATTACTGACCTTCCAGTGTCCAGAGGATGTAATACTATCTGGGTCGTAGTTGACCGCTTTTCCTGTTCAGCTTATTTCATTCCATTAAAGGGTCTGCCCATATCGTCTCAACTGGCTCGGCTGTTAGTGAAAGAGATCTTCCGTCTCCACGGATGTACCACTGAAATTGTTTCTGATCAAGTTACTCAGTTTGTCTCCCAGTTCTGGAGGTCTTTCTGACAGGCAGTTGGTATTAAATTAGGTTTTTCATATGCCTACCATTCCCAGTCAAATGGGCTCACTGAACGTACCAGGAGCTTGAAAAATTTCTAAGAACCTGTGTATCGGTCATGCTGGATGACTGGGTTGATTTATTACCCTGGGTCGAATTCGCTCATAATAATACGGTCCATGAGTCGATTCCCATTCTCCATTTTTTGTTTTGTATGGCCTCATCCCAAGACTCCCATTCTTAGGGATGCTCCTCCTCAGGATATGCCAGCGGTTTTATCTACCCTCAAGTCATTCATAGAAATTTGGACTCAGGTAAAGTAGCAAAGTAGCAACTAGACAAAGCTTCTCTTCAAATGAAAAAGGCAGCAGACAAGAAAAGAAGACACCTTTGTTTTCTCCTGGGGTCAATGTCTGGCTATCGACTCAGCATCTTCGTCTCAAGGTACCTACGATGAAATTAGCCCCTCGCTTCATCAGACCCTTTAAAATCTTGGAAATGATTATTCCATTGGCTGTCTGGCTTGAACTGTCTCAAGCTCTTCTAGTTCCTAACTTCTTCCACATCTCTCTCCTAAAGCCTCTTGTAATCAACCACTCCACCAAATTCCATAAGCTGCCAGCTCCTGTCTCCATGCATGATCAGATAGAGCAAGAGATCAGCCATATTATGGATTCTTGCTTCTCCAGGGGTTCTCTACAATATCTTGTCCATTGGAAGGGGTGAAATACTGAACAACGCTCCTGAGTCAAGTCCTCAGATCTCCATGCTCTCCGGCTCGTCAGTGCATTCCATTGAAAGTTCCCCTCCAAACCTCATTATGGTGTCCGGAGTCCACCCTTTAGAGTGGGGGCACTGTCATGATTCTACAGTATCCACCATGCTCTCTGCACGTTATAGTTGCTTTGTTTACCTTTTTCTAGTCACATGACTCGTTTAAGTTCACACACTCCTGATGTGCACTTCTGCTGCAGGCATATCACAGGTGCTACTGATTGCCTTGCTGAACCCTCCCCCCCCCCTGCACCTGCTCTATTTAAATGCCTTCCTGACATCCCCCACTTCCCGGTCAGAACAACAGATTGTCTTATTCTGCTGATTAGTGTCCTGGAGCTTGATCGTGTGTTCTGGCTCCCTGGTTCATGGTCGTGTTTACACCTCAGTTCCAGTGTCTCATCGTTTCTCCAGTTACCTCTCACTGGTTCCTGTTTCCTTCAGTGTGTCCAGCTCTAGTGTTCCATAGCTGTAATGGAGCCACCAGGTGGGGATGGGGTAAAAGGGTAGCAGAGGGGGACAAGAGGGTATGAAGTGAGGGGGGGAGTGGTGGAGGAGGGAACAACACTAGGATGGAGGGTCCTCCTCACGTGAGCTAACATACTAAGTGGGAGAGAAGAAATTACAGTAGACATAAGGGGCTGGATCCAGACCTAGTTAAGTGCTTGAACTTAGTTACACCTGGGTTAAACCATGTTGATTTCAGGGTGAGTCAAGTTAATTGTATTCTTTGCATGTAGGGATAAATGTTTGAATTGCTTACTGCACACAGATACCGACCAGCTTTGCTGTCACACTGTTATTTATACTTGTGATAGGAAACATCACCTCTCAACTCTAATACTGCTTGCAACAGATGAAATATGACTCCCCTGCAATCAATATGGTTTAGCCCAGGAGTAGCTAAGTTCAAGAGACTCTGCCACTGGTTCGGACTGGTCCGTTTCCGGGCCGGCACTGAGCTCAGTGAGTGACAATATGGTCTCCAGAACTGATCACAGTAACATAGAAAGTGATGGCAGATAAAAGCCACATGGCCTATCCAGTCTGCCCAGTTGATTATTAAAACTATACTGACCCTAGACTCTATTTACTCTTAATTTAGTTTAAGATTAAGGATATATTTATATTTACCCAAGCATGTTTAAACTGTTCTACTGTGTTAGCCTCAACCACCTCAGATGGGAGAATATTCCACTTATCTATCACCCTTTCAGTGAAGTTATTTTTGCAAAAAATCTCCCCTGAATCTACCGCCCTCCAGTTTATATTCATGCCCTCGTGTTCTATTACACCTCTTCCTTTGAAAAATGCCCCCTCCTCTAGCCAGTCACAACCCTTGATATATTGCAAAGTTGCTATCATATCCACCCTCTCCCTTCTCTGCTCCAAGCTATAAATGTTCTGTTCCTCTAGCCTTTCTTGGTATGTTTTGTGACACAGACCATGGACCATTTTAGTTGCTCTTCTTTGCGCAGTCTCTAATGTATTTATGTCTTTCTGGAGATACGGCCTCCAGAACCGAAACAGTATTCTAGGTGAGGTCGTTCCAACGATCTATAAAGGGGCATCACTACTTCTCTCTTTCTGCTACTAATTCCTCTCCCTATGCAACCAAGCATCTGACTTGCCTTTCTCATTGCTTTGTTACATTGCTTGGCTACTTTTAAGTCACTGGAAATAATGACTCCTAAATCCCATCCCCCCTCAGTAGTTTCTAATGCAGTGCCATTAATGATATATTGAGCTTGTGTGTTTTTGTGCCCCAGGTGCATGATTTTGCATTTTTTGGCATTAAGCTGCAGTTGCCACACTCTTGACCATTCCTCCAGTCTACCTAGATCACCCCTCATTTTGTGTACCCCTCCTGGCGTGTCTACCCTGTTACATATCTGTGTCATCTTCAAAAAGGCATATTTTCCCCTCAATACCACAGGCAATATCACCTATAAAGATATTAAATAGCACTGGTCCAAATACAGAACCCTGTGGTACTCCACTGGTTACATTACCATCCCCAGAAGGGATTCAATTTACTACAACCCTCTGTTGTCTATCCTGTAACCAAGATCGTATCCATGCAACTATCTTTAAGTCCAATCCCAAAGTTTCCAGCTTATTTAACAGTCTTCGATGTGGCACAGTGTCAAAAGCCTTGCTAAAATCTAGATAAGCTATGTCTACAGCTCCCCCCTTATCTAATACTTTACTGACCCAGTCAAAATATTCAATAAGATTTGTTTGACCTTCCCCCAGTGAATTAAAGCTCTTTGGGATCCTGTAAGTTACTGGTTTTAAAATACTGTACAATTTGTTCCTTTTACAGTGTTTCCATCAATTTCCCTACTACTGATGTTAGACTCACTGGTCGGTAGTTTGATGCTTCTTCCCTACATCCACTTTTATGCAGAGGGACAACATTTGCTATTTTCCAGTCCTCTGGAATAACCCCAGTTATTAGTGACTGAATAATTCAATTAATGGTTTGCCAGCACCTCTCTAAGCTCTTTAAGTATCCTCGGATGTATCCCATCTGGTTCCATTGATTTGTCCATTTTCAGCTTTGAAAGTTCTTTTAATACCTGCTCCTCAGTGAAAGTAGTAGTAATTGCCCCCATTGTATTAATAGTCTCCCCATTCAAAAGTGGACCCTTCCCCTCTCTTTCTTTTGTGAATATTGAACAGAAATACTTAAGATGATCTACCATAGCCCTTTCACCCTCAACAAGAATCCCACTCTCCGTTTTGAGCCTTACTATACCCTCTTTAGTTTTTTGCCATATATATATATATACCGAAAAAAAGCTTTTGTCCCTTTTTTGTACCAAGTGGGCCAGTTTGTCCTCAGTTTTTACAACAAATAAAGGTCAACACCCCGTGCCTCTAAATAATGACCAGATCCGTGGAAATAAATATGTATCAGAATCAACTATGCATTGAATTGCCAATTGTAATAAAAATTAAAAATAAACATTTATTCATGCACAGGAGGGCGGGAGATATCTAGAGGAATCTCCCATCTACACTCCCTAAGGTCCCATTGAGGTAACCGTAGCAGCCTTGTTTTCCCAACATCACACAGTGTGTATACAGCCCCATTTAGAGCAGCACAGGTGAGTACCTATCCCCTCTCTCTTTCCTCAGTTTGTGCTTTTGCTGCTCTGATAACCTTTTTAGCCTCCTTCTGCTTTGCAAAATACTCCTCACTGTCATCATCATTTTGAGTTTGCTTATAATTCTGAAAGGCATCTTTTTTGCTTTCACTATAGTTGCTACCTCTTTTGTAAACCACATTGGCTTTCTTTTTCTGGGGTTTTTCCTAACCTTTCGTAAACAAAGGTCTGTTACTGTTAATAATGCATTTTTTAAATTTCCTCACTGCTCCTGTACTCGTGTCATGTGCCTCCACTCTGCCAATTTGCCAAAGAAGTACTTTTACAATTTCCAATTTCCACAAAATCTGCCTTCCTAAAGTCTAGCACCCTTATCTTTGTGTGGCACGTGTCTCTCTCATTATACTGCCTGATAGTCACTGGATCCTAGGTTCTCACCCACTTCTGAGATTCTGGGGCTGATCCAGAGCTTCGCCCACCGTAGTAAGCGTAAGATCGGCTGATGTTGTCCGGCGTAATTACGGCAACTACCGATCGTGGATCGGGCGTTCGTAGCACCAGCATAGTAAAAGTGGAGGGGCCGTCCCCCAGCGTTACCACGCTCTAGTTAGTTTAGGGAGGGATGGTAATGAGGTTGGGAGGGCGGCGTTATTGTACTAACGCCGCCGTCCCAGCATAGTTACCATCGCTTACGCCGGCTGACGTTAGGGTAGCCTTCAGCCGGCGTAAGCGAGGGTAACTACGCAATGATTTTCATTGCACCATCATTCCCACAATATCTAGATGATCCCTTTACATTATTGCTATTAGGTCAGGGATTTTATTTCCTAAGCTCCTAGCATTTGCACATATTGCTCTGAGAGGTTGCATTATAAATCTCCTATTCTTCAGTTTATTAGTATTGCTAGATATGTTAATATTGCTTTTTAGGTTTTCTTTTCCATTAGTTGCTGAGGCTATACTATCTGTCATTATTGTCTGGCCACACAATGCTTCTTGATTGGGGGAGCAGCTATTTTTATTATTTGTATCACTGCCCTTCTCTCCTAGTTTAAATGGTTTCTAACAAAACAATCGAACTGCTCACTTAGAATATCTGTTCCCACAGAAGATGGGTGCAAGTAATCCTTTTTATGGTTTGCCAGATGGCATGGCTATGTTTTATGAACCTAAATCCTTCCTCATGACACCACTTACTAAGCCACAGATTGAAGTCACTAATATGCATCATTCTACCTTCTTCGAATCTGTGTACAGGCAACACTTCAGAAACAGTAACAGTATTTGCCACCAGCTTAAGAGCATTTCCCAACTTTCTAAATTCATCTTTAACACCACAACTCCAGCATTGACCAAGGCATTTGTCCCAAAGTGGATAATGACATCAACCTCCCTTTCCTTGCTCACTGACTTTAGACAGGTGAGGCTGCACCAGTGACCTATAAAGTGTTATTACTACTTCTCTCCTGCTACTAATTTCTCACCTTATACAACCCAGCATCTGACTGGCCTTTCTCATTGCTTTGAACTCATTAATATGTATGATAGAGAGAGGGGGGAAAGAACAAGCAAAGAAAAGAGACAACAAGCTTTTGTTTGATTGCCGGATGGTCTCTGGATGATGGTAAATAAAATTACATTGGTATTTTTCTTTTCCTTTTAGCTCATGTCTAAGTAGGGAAAATAGAGCTGATCCAGACCTCCATAGGTTAGGCTACTTACACAAGTCTCAGTGTAAATAAGCCTAACTGTAACATCTGCGCATATACGCACCAGATGTCATGCTATTGATCACTAGGAGATCCGTCCTGCAAGATGGGCAGGGGAACTTTTAAATTATGGGCTGACTTAAAGACTTCCCTGTGGAACAGCGGTTGTTTGGGCCGCTGCTTCGCACGGGAGATTTCAGTTATCCTTATGACATTGTCGCTGAGCTATAGTCCGCACAATAGAGGAGAGTGTTGGGAGTTCACTCCCTTGTTCCGTGCGGCGGACAGACCGTACGCACAGAATATGCACGAAGATCCGAATCTGTTCCAAATCTAACTCTGATTTTCTGTTCTAACAAATTTGATTGTATATTTTGCGTGAAAGGAGTTAAAGGTTTTCTAACTGACAGAAATGGAAAAAATATAAATATTATCATTGAAAATACAGAATAATTGCAAGATTACACAATGAGAAAACAGAAAGCAGAAGGGAAAACGTGGGAGGGAAGTGGGTGAAGAATGTGGGCAGCCGACGACAAATGGAAACCACCATTATGGAGCATGAACCTCAATGTGGTTTCGTTTATCTGGGATCCACTCAACTAACTGGAACTGAAGGGGCTCATTCAGAGTTGAGTATCAGCCAGTTGATGTGGCATAGGGGATTTTTTGCAATACACAATTGACAGTCTAGCGACCGATGCCATGTGACCAAGGAGGTGAGGCAACCATTCCGATTATCACGGCCTTGGTAGTTTCGGGGGCAAATGTGGGTTGGAGAGAGGGCGGAGTCGGGTAGATATCCGGGACTGGACTGCAGGACTGGATTGCAGGACTGGACTGCAGGACTGGATAGCAGACTAGACTGCAGAACTGGATTGCAGGACTGGATAGCAGACTAGACTGCAGGACTGGATTGCAGGACTGAACTGCAGGACTGGATAGCAGACTAGACTGCAGGACTGGA
>WWET01007679.1:8633-26164 GCA_011038615.1 Limnodynastes dumerilii | reverse complement strand
GTTTTTTTTGTGTATAAAGTCTTTTTTTTTTTTTTTTTTTTTTTTTTTTTTTTTTAATAGGTGATTTATAAGTTACTTCTTTCACACAGTAAAATAGTAGTTTTACATTGAAGGAACAGAAATTACAAAATGTACAGATGTAATAGTAATAGCAGTATACAATGATACAATGCATTAGTAGAACACCAGCACATTACACAATCTACAGAGGCTGTTTCAGTGTATAAGCACTGTTGTATTTGTTGTGACCTATTCACCATTCCCACCTGCTTTCCTAATGCAGCACAGGCCAGGACCATCTTCCTCCATGTCAGTCCAGATAACATGGCCGCTAAGCCATGCCCCTTTCGCGGCACCCTTGAAGCCACGCCCCCCTTTTGAATTGTCACTTTTTTTTTTTTTGCTAATTTTTCAATATTTTTTTTCATTTTTCAATGGGGGGGGGTTTCTGGGCAACCACTGCCGCCATTTAAATTTCCTCTTCTACCACTGCACCCCATTTTATAAAACCACTTTATCAGACATATATGTTTCTTCTGTTTTAGAATGAATATATAAAGAGAACATTTAACATATCGGTAAGCTCATTTTAACTGTATTTATCTTTAATATATTTCTGAAGATAATAATTATACTACAGCATTTTGTCTAATTAAGTTGTCTGTATTTATTCTAGCTGTCCTCTACGGTTAGCTGTGTATACTTTACTTTGTGCACTGGTGAATTCCAGCAAGGAATCTTAGGGGAAAATATTACACCTTCCAGGTGTTTCTACTAAGAAATCCAAATACACAGTATAATTAAGGATGACTCTTACTGCTTAGCGTAGGGAAATTTCTGCTGACAGATGAATGTTAATCAGAATTTCCTGCAGAACTTAGACATAAATGTTTGTGCTGAAGCTGTCTGTGATGGTCTCTGTCAAAGATGTTTGCTGATACTAGTTTTCTATGGACAGTATATTTTTTCCAGGTAATAATATCTAACGTTAATAAGTAATAATGTTTTGTGCTAACACAATATAATTGTATATGCAAAGTAAGGAAGAAGTAGAAATTTTGATGACTAAATAACTTTGCATCACAGCCTCAATTTCGGGAGTCTCCTGGAAATTCTGGGAGAGACAGCAACTCTGAAATACAGGTACAAATAAGCAATCAGCTAATTAGAATCAGCTTGATAAGGCTGTTACTGTTGTAACGGGTGGGTATCCTGGCAGCCTAGAATGTGTACAGACCCAGGCCCATCCCCACCCCCACCCTAGAGGTTCCTACCTGCTCCTGAAGAGCAGATTGGAGAACACTGTGTCGTTGCCTTTTGGTTCTCTTATCTGAAAGAGAGACAGTTAATACGTTACTAACACCTAGGGAAAACCTGTGGGAGAGAACAGGGGGCCTGATTCAGAGATCTGGAACTAACGATAGTTCCGTGTGTATATTTAGGGTCAGATCGATTTTGCATCATCGTGCATAGTAATACTGCAACGCCATGTACGTTGAAGTTAAGGTCGGAAATGCCTTAAGGTCGGACTTGTGAATCGGGCGGAGACTAATGCGACCCTAAGTGCGGCGGAAATATACGGACCTAAGGATTTGCATAGAAATACGCAACTAATACACATAGGGTCGGAAGTGAGTGCGGCCAGTTAGGGCAAGTCTATGGAGGTGGAAGTTTAGGTCCGGCCAGAGATTGCGAGGGGAGTGACTGTTTATTCTGGTGGGTGTAACCTGTTCCGACCTGCCACTTAGATGCGTATATTTGCGGCCCGATTTCTGACGGATCTCTGAATCAGGCCTAGGGACATTAGGCTACGAGTGAGAAAATGGTCATCACTGGCCAAGGCCTTAGACACCCTCTTTTTTTCGCCAAGCAATGGCAAACATTACCCACACCTACCAGTTCTGTCTGCACCCTTGGGAGGCGGGGCAAGTTTGTCACCTTGATTGATGCACCTCTTGTCGGCCGTACTACTCCAAGAGACCAAACTTACCTGTGGGAGGTTCTCTCTCATCCTCTCCACCTGTGGATGCCTCTTCTCACTAGTGCCTAATCAGGACCTAGCGCCCACCTACCCACGTACCAGGGCCTTGCGCCACTGTGGCCTAACCGAAGTATATCGCTCACCTTCCAGGAGCCTAGTTCCTACCTGTTCCAGGGCCTAACACACTGCTAAAGAAGGGTCTAGCACTCTTCTGATCAAGCATAGGGCTTAGCACCTGCTAAATACAAACAGGGGCCTAGCTTCCAACTTAATAACAAGCCTAGTGTCTGTACCTAACCGGGGTCTAGTGCCATCTAATCATCTAACCGGGGGCTAATCAGTGCCAGGTTTCACCTCTAGAACAAAAAGAGAAATTGATGGCAAGGTTTGCATAAAGACGAACACCAAAATATAAAAAGTACCAAATTTATTAAAACAGACAAATAAAAGCAATACTTAAATGACACTCAACAAGTACATATGCACAACAGAATACTGTGTATCCAATTACTTAATGGTATACCCTGCAGGGTTTAATGGTAAATAAAAAAGTCAATATACCAGAAAGATAAAGTGCACTTTAAATTGAATGTAAAATTCTATGCCTGAAAAGTTGGAGCTCTGTTCATGAAGTAATCAAATAGGAAGACTGAAAAGAAGAGTCAATAATCTCCAGATATAATATGTAGCTGGTCCGTTTAGACACAGGTCAAATGAGACCAAAATATCAGCATGACAAATTAATGTCTCTTCATCAGGGACTCAAATAATAAATCAGCCTCTTACAGAATATAGACCAGACGTTCATGAGTTATGAGGAGTAGCACTCTCCACAGTTTCCCCGTTAATTAGCTGTAGAAACAGACTAGGAAGGGGATTAACTGACAGGTCTCAAGCGAGACAAGCACTCACGTCTCCCCCGCCCGTAATGATCGTATGGAGCTCTGAATGAGCGGCGTTCTCCTTGTTGTGGCTGTGCGGCTCCGTTTGGAGGTAATCAACTGTTCGCCGCCTCACTTTGTGGCCGCAGCCGCGGATGAGAAGGTATTAATCAGATCTACTGGCTGTCATAACATTGGTCCGTATGGTGCAATAGAAAGCAGGCTCCTGAATCCTTATGGTACCAACTCATCGGCACTCAGGCAATAGATGAATAGTGGGAATGGCAGTATTATACTGAGGAACTTGTCAGCGTCCACCCTAGACGCGTTTCACCGTGACAGCACTCGGTTTCTTCAGTAGGATAAACAGTCACTGAAGACTCCCTTGTTTAAGTCCTGGATCTCAATTAGTAAGTAACAACACCTGCAATGGAGGTTGATCCCAATAGCCAACAGACTTCACAATGGTACAATGTAACAAACATTCAGTACTTTTGTAAAAATGTATATAAACAAAATAATAATAATAAATATATATACACACATAAATTGGTGTTGTGGTTGCTCAAAAAGGAAAAAGAAAAGAAAAGATTTAGAAAAGAAAAGATTTAAACAAACAATACAATAAAAATAAAAATAAAGCAGGCTGCATTTGAAAGGGATAAAGCTTATGCAGGTCACATTTAGAAAAGGAGGGGGGGGGGGGTTATAATTTATATATAAGGCATCCATCGTTCAGTATTATATTTAACACGCGATCACCCCTTATTAATTTCTAATGATGTTATTCTGCCTATAGGCCCCATGAACAGTCTGCAATAAAAACACCCACTCACAAAATAGTCTAATCTGGTACAGAGCAGAGTCATACACAGGGGGGGAGATGTATTACATATCAGTAGCTAAGTCAGATTGTTTTAGACAGTAAATTACATAATAAACTAAAATATATGGATATAAACTTAGTGCACTAATCAGAGGCAAATAAATCTGACATAACCCATGATAGGAAATGTATATAATAATATTTCTTGTGACAATCTTAATGCAAATTTAAATAATAGTATTTCTATGCATATTTATATGGAACCTGTGAGTTTTTGATACCTTTATATATCTGAAACTATATACCACTCAAATAAATATATGTTTCTATATACAAAATAAATCAAGTGAGTACAGTTGAAGTAATACCCAATGTGCTCAAATGTGCAAGACTACCGTGGTTAAACATATAGATTTTCATATTGTTTTCTATTTTTTTCCTATTTTTTAAACATTTTATTTTTATTATTATTAGTGTTTTTTGTTATTTATTCTATTCCATTTTTATTTAAATCACAATATTTCTCTTATTCTGTTGATATTCAATTTATAATTCACCTTTATTCACCAATAATACTTGTGACAACCATATTACAATACTTAATTCATGAGGTCTCCCTCTTATTATATACAGGTGAAAGACCATTATGCTCCAAAAACTGCAACATCTAAAGACCGAAATAGACATACCAACAGCCTGTCAGTATTAAAAAGAACGGACTTAATTAAACTAAGACTGATCAATTACAATCTAACAAAACCAACTATAATCTAATCCCCGAAATCAAAGTCTATACATTCATTGAGGCCCCCCGGATACAGTGTCTGCAACTCCTGTATCCAGAAGGCCTCTCGGCTACAGAGTTTCAAAAATCGATCCGCTCCCCTAGCTGTGGGGGGGATACATTCAATGCCCACCAAAGTCATTGTAAAAGTTTGGTCCCTATGAGACTCCAACCAGTGACTGGCCATCCTATGTTGACAGTTTTTATTTAATATATGTCTCCAGTGCTCCATGAAGCGGGTCTTCAGCATGCGGGTAGTACGACCCACATATTGAAGACCTACAGGTCAACAGGTAAACTACAAATTGAGTGGAACAGTTTATAAATGACTTGATGGGATAAGTCCTCTTAGTGTAAGTAGACTGAAAATGGGTGGACTTGAGAGGGACCGAGCCTCAGGTGGTGCATCTGGAGGCTCTGCAACGGAAGCATCCATTTGGTATGTTCTTAAGAAAGTTCACTGGGCTCGAATCAGACATAGCTCTCTGGTCCAGCCCCCTAGATGTTTCACCGGGTCTAACATTCAAGAAACCGGGGGCCAGAAAGCTCCCCAAGTTCCTAGCCCGCCTGAACACTACCATAGGGTTAGGAGGGAGAACATTCTTAAGCAAAGGGTCTAATTTTAATATATTAAAATTTTTCCTAAGAACCTTCACTATCCCATTTGCTGCAAAATTATACCCTGAAACAAAACATAAATTAGGCTTATGTATATCATAGATTTTATCATTTCTTGGAACCTTATATCTAAGGAGAGTATCCCTTTCCATGGAGGAGACCTGCGCCATTGCCTCCTCCAGTAAGGGTTCAGGATATTCTTTATCCCTAAATGAGTTTAGGAGCGTTTGAGCTTGGGACTTAAAGGAGTCCAGGGAGGAGCAGTAACGTCTGAGGCGACGAAGCTGCCCTTTGGAGATGTTTGATAACCATTTCTTTTTATGGTTACTTTTAAAGCTGATGTAGTTCAACTGGCTTAATGAAGGTACCTGTGGAGATCACACCATGTTGTATTGAGATAGAAATATCTAAAAAATCAATATGTGATGAGTTCTGGGTACAAGTGAAGATTAAATTAAAAGTGTTTAAATTTAGGGCAGATACAAAGTCGCTGACAGAGTCCTCAGGGCCGTCCCATATAAAAAATAAGTCATCAATGTAACGGCGATAGAGGACCAGGCGCGGGCCCGCTCCGCTCCCCCACACATGTTCCTCTTCAAAGAGTCCCATGTATAGGTTCGCAAAGCTAGGCGCGAACCTGGTCCCCATCGCCGTTCCTAGGATCTGTAAATAAAAACGCTGGGCAAAAAGAAAATAATTGTGACTTAAAATAAATTCAATTAACTGGATGATGAAAGCCTGGTGGCTCCCAGAGAGCTCATCTCCCCTGGACAGATGCAGACGTACAGCCTCCACTCCTTTATCATGTGGGATGTTGGAGTAGAGGGCCTGGACGTCACATGTGAAAAACCTATATGTAGGCTTCCATACTACATCTGACAGGAGTTGAAGCAGCTGGGTAGAATCCCGCAGGTGAGCTCTCTGGGAGACAGCATAACTTTGAAGAAAAGAATCCACATAGAAAGAAAGATTAGACGTAAGTGAACCGATCCCAGAAATAATGGGGCGGCCCGATGGACCGGTCAGCGACTTATGGATCTTGGGGAGGTGGTAATAAATTGGAGTAACAGGGTGTTGGGAAAACAGAAAATCAAAGGTGGTTTTATCAATCACTTGATCCACTAGGGCTTGCTTCAGGATTATTTCCAATTGTTTCTGATAGAGGGGGGTAGGGTTAGAGTCCAGTCGGGCATAACACCTGGAGTCGCCATGTTGTCTATTGGCTTCTTCCAGGTATTTGTCCAAGTCCTGAACTAGCCCCCCCCCCTATCTGCCTTCTTAATAATGATGGTTGGATCATCCACAAGCACCTTCAAAGCCTTATGTACCCCCCGGGTGAGATTCCGATTGAACTGATGCTCCCTGGACTTCTTCCGACATAATGTTCTCAAATCTTGTAGTGTACTCTGATAAAAAGAGTCCACTATCCCATTCTTATGTTGTAAAGGATAGAACTGGGATTTTTTTTTAAAGGCCTTAGGGTTTATTTAGGTTATTTAAGAGGGTTCAGAAATCAGATGTTTCTCCGAGAGTGAAGACTGCAGGTTTTCCTCCAAAAGACTCTGTAAGGTCTCAATGGACTCAAAATCCTGCTCGTCTAGACCATCAGGTAAGGTTTCAATGAGTTTCTCTACTTTTATTTTCTTATCACGTGCAGCAAAGAAACGCTGTCTGCATACCGCTCTGACAAATTTATTTAATTCTAAAAAGAGCTCAAAAAAGTTTGGCCCAGTAGATGGGGCAAAATTGAGACCTTTTTTCAACAGGGATAATTGGTCCACGGTCAATATTTTAGAGGAGAGTTTAAATACTCCAGAGGTATCAGACGGAGGAGGAGGGATGGGAGATGTTACACCCTTTTTAATTTTGGTCTGTTGAGATCCAACTCCTCCTCTGAGTCTTCTATGTCATCTGCTCTTCTTTTGTGTGGAGATAGATTGGAGAGAGGCTGGAAACGGTTCTGGGAATTTAGGTGTGGAAAATTAAAATCCCGACCCTGTCCCCTCTGAAAAGGGGGAAAAGGGGAAGGGTTTGCTTTAGAAGCCACCCTAATTAGAGACAAGGTGTTCTCTTTCTCCACAGAACTATCAGTTCTTTCAATATTTGGTCCATTATAAATGGCCTTTTTTATTGTCCGAGGTTTTACCTGTATTCACAGGAATGTAGGCCAAGTGGAGTTCTTCTGCACGGCACTCCATTGCCTCCCTTACCGCCTTCTTCCTCTGGCACCACTGCTTCCGCGATGCCTGCATCTTCCACCTCCACTTCAGCCTCTTCTGGCTCTATACTGCAGCTCCCTCTTCTCCCTGGGAGCTCTTGATGTGATGTCCTCTTCCTGCAAATTCCTTCCTTATGTTTAAATCATGGCTCACTGCATTACTGCATCCAGGCGCCCCTAAGAGGCACTGGCCTTTACCAACATGGTCATCGTGAGCCCTGATTGGCTTGCGGCTGCGCCATGTGACCTGCCAGCAGCCAATTAGCATTGATTGGCTGCCAGAGAGTTCTTCCACTACCTCCGTGGCAATGAGATCCTCCTGCAGGTAAGCTCTTCCTTTGTCCCACGCTTGGTCTTTCCTCTCCGGTGCTGAGTCGTGCTTCTCTGACACTGCTCCACCGTCCACCACTGCCCCTTCCACACTGTCACCAATGCCTTTTATTTTATAAGAGAGTCAGTACTCACAAGAAATCCACTTCCTGTATTAGGATGCATTGTTGTTTAAATGTGTTACAAATGTCAAGATAAATGTTAAAATGCAAACAGGTGGTACACCGACATTGGTATGCTACTGCTGTGTTGACACTGACTGTGTAAATGTTAATTTTTTTTCCCGGCAGTGGTCTGGTGAAGAAAAGCTGAAGAAGTATAGAATGTGTGACATATGCCACTCCGATGACAACTTACTGACAGCTAGATTTTTACATCTCTGAACACGTATGTCACATGGAAAGAAACACCTAAGATAGGATGTACACCTTGGATCAATGATGAATGGTAAAATATAGTTCTCTGATTTCAGGATTCTGCATACCTGTGGGCCTTGGCAAAGAGAATACAACACTTGATCTACAAGTCCCACATACTTAGCTGTTTTGCTATATTTATATGCTTATTTTCTCCTTCAGTTTCTCTAGTCCCTTTTCCAGCAGTGTATATCTTGACTTATGCTGCCATTGTGTATGCTCACTTCATCTGTCATGATATATGGTTTCAGTAGCATGCATAACACTAAAAGAAAGACAAGCAAGGACCGCATAGGTCTGAGCAAGCATAAATGCCAGGCTGGGACTTAACCACCTGACATGATGGTGAAATTTTCTCTCCCTCCCTTGTTGGTTTGTTAGTATGTTATTTTGCCTATGTTTATTCTTGCTTTTCAGACAGTGCACAGTGTGGCGGCAGTAATTGGGGTCAAGTCTTGAGTATAGTGCATAGTAACAGGAACTCTGTAGCTTTGGGCAGTCATGGTACTAGGCACCAGCTTTTAGCTTTCAAATTGGATCTTGGTCATGGCGGCTGAATCACAGTTATAGTCACCCCCATTATTAATTGGAAAGAGTCATAAACACAATCTTGTAACCACAATAAAAGAAAGCAAATCATAGTCACTAATATGCAATACAAACAGCCTCCTAGTCTCCACTTTACAATTCTCACTTCATCCTAAACACTGCCACACAATACAGACTATACTGTACATCTTGGTGACAGCCATACCATAAAGACATTATCCTAGTGACTGCTATACCATACAGGCCGCCATACAATACAGATTGCATTCTTCTGACCACTGCACAATAAATTCAATATTTAGTAAACACAATGCAGTTAAAAAAGGCCTCCTTGGAAACCAAAAAACATTTTTAACCACAATACAAAAGAGTAATAGCCTAATCTTAAAGACCCCGTATACGCAATCTACGTTGCAACAAGTAACGTAGATGTCGTAACAAAATTACTGCGCATGCGCAATAGCTCATATCGGAAAACTCCGGCCGCATATGCATACGGCCCCATGTCTCCAGACCCCTCCAGTATTCCCATCATGTGCCTCCAGCCCCCCAGTAACCCCATCATTTGCCTCAAGTCCCCCGGTATCCCCATCATGTGCCTCCAGACCCCTTGTAACCCTATCATGTCCCTCCAGCCTTCCAATATCCCCATCATGTGTATCCAGCCCCCCAGTATCCCTATGTTTACTTAACTTTGTTGTGTCTTCCTCCACAGCACGCTCCTCTCTCTCTTCCTTCTTCCAGTCCTCATACAGGAAGTTCCTGTAAGAGCCTCTGCAGCTGTTACATAGAGCAGCTGAAAAGAACTTTCCATTAAGCTGTTTTATGTAATGGCCGTGGCAGCTCATACAGGAACCTCCTGTAAGAACTTCCAGCCACCAGAGCGTGGAGCAAGGGGATGACCACTGGCGCCTCACAAGCCTGGTGCAGACCCCTCTGCAGAACGCATCGCTCTGGCCCTGGGTTTAGTATATATTGGCCAATGATTTAGTTCTGTGTATCCATTTGATTGTGAGTGGTATGTCACATGTGGCTGCGGTTCTCTCCCAGCTAGTTCTGAACTGTTTGGGAAATCTATTGCTTTTTCTCACAGACTGACCCTAAAACTCCCATCCCCGCTGCCTAACCCTAAGACTCCCCTACCTGCAGCGCCACCTGACCCTCCCTTTCCAATACTTTAACCCTAACCTCTCCTTCCAGTACTATAATCCTATCCCATCCTTCCCTGCTGCCTAAGCCTAAGTCACCAGAGAGTGTTACTCCTCTATCCGGTCGGCAGGTGCGACGGGTCCGGTGGCTTCCGAAAAAATGAATGGGTAAGTATGCCGATTGGCATACTTAATTAGTCTAAAAAAAAAAGTAAAATGGCTGCTTTTTCAAAATAGAAACAGCCGAATAGTGGCGACATGTACCTTGGCGTATGTGTTTCTGCCTTTTATTTTACAAATAGAAATAAAATGTTCAAAGTGTAATGAAAAAGATTAAAAATTGGCAAGTTTCAGCTTCTGAGCCTCAAAGGGTCACCTTGATTGCATATAGCTATGAATTGCATGTGTTGCGCAGCCTTGTTTACTGAGCATGCACAAAGGAAAAAATATAAACAAATATATCAGCTCCACAATGTCCAGGATATTCTGGCTGTCCATGGATTTATTACACTATATTCCCATTGTTTTGTTTTGTCATGCAATCTTCTCTGAAATAAACACAACTATTGCTTCACAAATGGATTACATTTATGGAAAAACACAGGGGTTAAAGGTACATAAATTGTAGTTTAATAGTCAGAAACACCAATACTTATCCATGTTTGTTTACAAAGATTGTTTCTCCTTCAATTAGACCCTAGAGAGCTTGTTATAGCTACTGTGTAACAGGACCTATTGGAAGATTGTATTTTTTTTTTTCTCGTATTGCATGTTCTACGAGGATTAACCCCTTGCTGACAATTTTTCACAGTAGAGCACTCTCAGCTTCAGTAACAGCATGTTTGGCTTACTGCTGCGCTTATACCAGTTGTTAAAGTGATGGTATTTACACCAGACAGACAGACAGACCTTACATTACACTAAGTGCTGTTAAAGCTTAATAATAAACCAAAAGGAGGAAATGGCTCTACTAAATATACATTTTGGATCGGATCCAGATGGATGGTCACAAATGGTGTCTTTTCCCAATGCTAGCGATTGAAAGTAACTCATTTTTGCAGAAGGCTGGAACTGGCCTTTTAGCAGGATTAGAGTGAAAAAAACAGTCTCTGTGTAGCCTTTGCTGTTCACTTATTAAGAAATAGTACTAAGTGGTTCATGGCATACTAGTGGTTCATTTGAATAAATTACAATGTCCAAGAACACCCCACAGCCAGATTTTTAAGTCCACAGTCATGGCTTACATCGACACTTATACAATATTGTTTATCTTTCTCTTTGTGTTTTTGATTTTCAAATAAACAGTGGAATTAAAAAATGGATAAAAATGGCAGGATTATATCTAGTCTGTTGGAGCCCTGACAAAGGTCACCATTCAGTAGTTGCTATTGTTTGCCTTGAACATAATAATTCCTGCATCTCTTCCCAGGAGCTGCAAACAGTATCATAGCACAATATAAAGATTCCTATGATTGGTTTTTTTTTTCTTTTATTCAGATTCAATACACAAGTACATCCCTATATTTGCAGAGTAGGGTGAAGCTACTTAATTTACCACCTCAGGCTACCATTTTTTAATGAGCTGTTCTAGCAATATTTTTGGTAAATAATAGCAACAGACTTTTTTTCCCCCCACTATGATAAGTGTTAATAAAATATTAAAAAATATATCCTCATCTGAGAAAGGACTGTAATAATGAGCAGTCATTTTTATGCTGTGCAGCAGTTTTCTGTGCCTTAAAAGTGTAAAAACAATAGCATTGGAGAAATAATATAACAGAGCAACAGGCTCATTATGCTATTTTACCTGAAATGCATTTTTATGACCCTGTCTTACTTAGCAAACCTCATCTGCAAATACTGTATCACCCAAATTTTGTTTTGTTTTGTTTTTTAGGTGTCACTGTAGAATTTAGATTCTTCCCTTAATATGTCTCAAAATGGAATTGTAAATAAGACTGTTATACAGCTTATCCTTTACTTGTGTTAGCTGGCATACATTTTCCATCAATCAGTATGTAATACACAGTATGATGCTGAGAACTATATGCAACCATGCAGCTTTAAATCAAGGCAATCTAATGTTGATTGCTCCTGCTACAGCTTACTTACCTTGGCTCTCAGCATGTAATAACTTTGATACAGTGGTATGAGAAGATGTGATCCGTTATGGAAAACATTTCACATTAAGGGGCCTGACACAGAGTGTCAGCATAGCAGATGTATAAATCTGCTGTCTAACCTGTGTGCGCCCTTTGCAGCGTTCCAACATTAGCAACTCTGGATGGGACATATAAAAAATGGACACTCGTTTTAAACATACAAACCAGTGTGTAGGCAGAGGCTGTGAGGTGTAATGCATTATCATATGCAAGTTTGTATAGCTTAAATGCATTTTTGCTATTGTTTTATTGCTTTACAATGAAATAAAACCCCTAAAAAATTATATACATATTTACAAACATGCCTCAGAAACCCTACTATCTGTTTTGTTTAAATGGTGTACATAAGTTGCTTCTAGTACCGTTTTCAGATTGCCAGTTGATTAGCGACGGAAAAAAACAACCTAGTAATTCCAGGTCCGACACAGCAATTTCCCTTTCACACTGCACAATTGGTTTCCCATGTCTGCCCCTGCAATCAACTGTCAATCATCACAATATGAACTTTCATTGGCTGATCAAAAATGATGTCATTTAAAGGGGACCTAACTTTCTGCTCACAATGATGATATCAGTAGTGGGTGGCCATTTTCACTGCATTGCTTTTCATGATGGCAGACGACTAACTTGTGTGTAGCCTAGACATCATGTTTGTGTGGTTTATGTTGCTGCTTCATTAGACCCTCAATGCAGCTACTGACACTGTGTGACATTATACGGTGTCATTTCATTTTGAGAAAGGCACAATTTATGGCAGAGGGAGACAACTCGACGCCAATACTTGCGCAGGAGAAAAGCCTACATCAGGTCCAGCCTTACCACCATTCTTCAATTGAGCACCCTCACAGACTGGGGAGTGTGGGCCAGAAACCGTCATCACGGAGAAGCTTTATGGGCAACCGTGGAACCAGAAACTCACGCTGAAGCTCCCTTACGTGTTCCAGGGAATGCTGCATACGACGATCATATTGTTGTTGCATGGCTTCGTCCATTTCAATTAATTGTTGGATCATGACGTTAGTCATTGCCTTGGTTGCAATTTTCACCTTGCTGAGGCGTTTAGTTTTTTAGGAATATTAAAAACTAGAAAAAGAGAAAGAGATATAGGAACACATTAGGCGAGAAGGAAAAAATGTGTGTATATAATTGTTGTTTTTGAAAAAATTGTGCTTGAGGCCTCCTTCTTACACAACTTCATGCTGTAACAGTAGTGTAACATTTGGCAAATTATAATTTGAGGTTTTTAAATGTATTAAATTTCCTAAAGAATGCATTATTGAAATAAATTATTGGACATTTTTTGCATGGCCTCAAAGATTCCGGACCGCTGGGCTGCCTATAAAGTTTTGTAAAGAATGACATTTTGGGGTAGATCCAGAACTACGTGTGTGCGTACGTATTTTAGCGGTGCGTATTTTCGTACACGTAAGGTCGCTACACTCCCCACGGCACACCCCTTGCACGGACGTATTTTCTCAAATTACGCGACCCAAACCCAACCTTAACTTTTCCTAACGTAACAGCATACGTCCGCTAACGGGCGTACAGACTACGCGAACGTACGCAGCTTAGCACCCCCATACTGTACACTTTAAATACCACCCCCCGCCTACTTCACGTAAAACGCACGTATTGGTCACTAACGTAAATTTGGCACGCCCACACGTAAGTATTTACGTTAGCAATACGTGAATTACCCATACGTTTGACAATACGCTACGTGAATGTGCGTATTTTCTGCGGTGCGCATGCGCAGTGCGTACAAATCTGCGAATTTACGTCTCCGCCACACGTAAATTCGCGGAAATGCGTAGTTCTGGATCTGCCCCATTGTACTTATAATTAGTAAATTTTTCCAATTTGTAAATTTTACTATCTATTATGGAGAAATGTGCAGCAATTGCAGACTAGAATTTTTATATTGCACATTGCACTTTGAAACAAGATAAAAAGATAAAGAATTGAAATTCCCATACAAAAGTGAAAAACACAGAACTTACTGTTCCTGCGCAAACCAGAGGATGTTGTTGGTTGCAGCTTTATCATTTGTTTTGTTGGTCGGCTCACATGGCGTTGCCACATCATTATTGGATTATTATGTCCACAACTTCGCCTGCTCGCTCATGCTGGTTTCTCCGGCAGCACATGACGCTTCAGGTGGGTCTTCAAACATAAGTGGAGAAGAACATTGCAAATCAACGCTGCTTTGAGACTTCTCCAACTCAGCAGTGGGCACAGACAAGGACAGAGATACTGGATGACATGAAGCAGTGTTGCCAAACACTACTTGGCATTGGTCAAAGAATGACCATTCAACATGGCCAGAACCGCTCCTCCTCCTGCTATCCAGTACTTTGGAGTACTGTTTGTGCAGCGATTTTAATTTATTCACAACCTGCTGCTGGGAATTTTCACATTGCCGCCATACCCAGATAGAACACGGGGAAAACCCTTCTTTTTCAATGTGTTAAAAACCCTGGCAATTTAGACCCAGGTCGAGAGCCCCGAGACCTTTCACATTACCACTTGACCTGGGTAGTTTGAGCCTGTCCTGGGAATTTGTCAAAAAACCCGGGTTTTTTAGTGGCAATGTAAAAGGGGTTTAAGTAACAGGAATATTAGGTCTTACTTGCCTGCCAACTTGCTGTCCTTCTCTTGATGTTGCCCGGCGTAGCTACGGCATTGCCCGATCATGGATCGGGCATCCGTAGCAGCGCCGTAGTAACGCTGGAGGGGGCGTCCCCCAGCGTTACTACGTTCAGGTTAGTGTATGGAGGCGGGGGGAGGGTAACGAGGCTGGGAGGGCGACGTTATTGTAGTAACGCCGCCGTCCCAGCGTTGTTACACTCCCTTACGCCTGCTGAAGTTAGGGTAGCATTCAGCCAGCGTAAGGGAGAGTAAATACGCTCTAAGCAGGGGGAGTGTCGGGGGGGGGGTGAGCTGCTGTTACGCTGAGTGTTAGAATGCTCAGTGTAACAGCGTAAGTCTGGATCAGGCCCATTGGGAATAAAATGGTCTTACAACATTAAAGTTGATTGATATGCTTGTACGCTGCTTCTGATTGTGTAATGTTTCCTTGCTGACTGACTGATACCTGTAACTGCAATGTCTTTATTCTTTGCTCTTGCAACAATAAAAAAAATTTGCACAAAAAGTTCCAGAGCTGAATGTGTGGCAATACGCTTCTATTTAGACTTCAAAACACAAAAAAACCCAAGAAAACACCATAGTGTAGTGTGTGACCAGAAATGTGTTTTAAAACATAATTTATGCTTAAATTTAACCTTTCAATATCTGTACCATATGTAGGGCTGTGTTTGAACTAAAAATAGGGGCTTTTAATGAAGGAAAATCTCCTATGTTTTACACCTACACCAGCCCTGAGCAAAATTTTAGGTGAAAGCACAAGGAATCCAACCTACTATTGACCACTAGGGCAGACACGTTAGTGGACACTGGCAGATGCATAGCCTTGTGTCCGACTTTCTTTTTTCCCATGTGATAAGCCGCTGTGATAACACCTAAAATATAGATGTACTGTAAGCGCAACTCTGGGTCAACTCCAAAGTTGTTTTGTTGGACATGCAATGCCAGAGCTCAGGCAGCAAGTGATACTTTAGTGTTGGTTTTACAGTTCTATTCTTAGTCTCAATTAGAAGATTAAGGCATCTGTGTTCATATGGCAGTAATTGGAAACACAGAGCCCATTCTGTTTGCGGGTGTTGCTGTCATCCTAGAGATCCGTCTGTTATCATAGCTGTAAGGGTTTTTATTTGGATGTATTTACTCAACAGGTTGGTATTAAGGTGATATGATATACTTTGGTGTTGGTTGGTGGTGTGCACATTAAATGTGATGCTGAGTCGTACAATACACAAGTAAACACTTGTTAGCATCTTGACTTGCACCTGAAAGACCCTTGTGTAGATATATATCCACAGATGTGAACAACCTGTATAAAAACATGTGCAGATCCCAACACTATATTCTAATTATGTATGTGTTGCAAACATGTATTCTGAAAAACAATAAAACATATAAATACTTGCTGCACTACATAGGGCCTGGATTGTACAACTAATGTCACAATTTATTCAGGTCCAGCCTCACTGACTGCAAATATGAACTTTGTGTTAATTTAACCAGAAGTTCTAAATTGGTTTAGAGTTATGTAATCGAGGATGACAACAGCTGTCATTTAACACTCATGTAATACCATTGGAAGTATATATAAATATATCTTAGCTTTTTTTTAAAGCAGCTAACTATTAGAAATTTAATGCACTATCTCTGGAAACTTACATTTTTGGATTTTATTCAACAAAGTTATTTAATGTGAATAAGAGCCGTTAGAAATCATTTGGAACCTGAATTGAAATGTTCTCTAGAAAGACATTTTTAAATACCTGGAAAGATCTTATTAGAATGCCTTACACAGCTATTTTTAGTAATTGTCTGTAGTCGCCACTGTATTAGTAATAATTTAGCTCTTGTGCATGGTATAAGAGTTAAAATAATGGTTTAGCAATTATTGTTCACCAATAGGGCTGACAAGAACAAATCATTTATGTGTCATTCACATCTTCAGAAACAACTCGTGCCAGTCACAAAGGTGAACTAATCTTCAGTGGGGCTGTCATGTCAAAATCTTAACCAATATTTAAGATAAGATACAGTTGCTTTGAAAATGATTTTTATGCTGGTGAATCTAAGCATTTTAGGCTGCATTTCTGTTGGATAACACATTAGCAGCCTTCCTGACTGTGCATGCTCAGAGGTGCATATGAATTCATGCTTATCAACTGGAACTCATTCTGACCCTTCCAGACTTAATAGTATTGAAGCTTCCGATTGTTAAGGGAATGAAACACCAAGGTGAGGAGTCTAACTACTGGCCAGGTTTTCACCAGAGCCCTTGATGGTGGGGATAGATTTGGCTGCAGGCCAGCAACAGGTCGTGTCCTCTTGCAATATAGTCTGATGCACAATGTTCTATGCTCAGAAAGTGTATTGAATGAATGTGGTGAGATAACTCAAATTAAGATTACACTTAAATACATAAGAGCCACACAGAAAAACCCCCACAGGGAACACTTGAAGTAAGACAGAGTGGCAGCAGGGTGTCTTTTGACAAACAGGTGCCAGGGAGACTGCAGTATGCAGTACTCATAGGCAACCATACTAAACATAACTAGAGAGGCCTGCCTTACAAAAGGTACAAATGAATGAGTGTTCAGAGCAAACACAGATATCTGAGCTAGACAGAGAAGTATGATAATGCTGCACACAGGGTTACAATGAGAAGTATCAGCAACCAAACAAAAAAAAACAGGAGCAGAGCAGACAAAAGAATGGAGGAATGGCTGGAATCAAGGGAGCGTATTGCTAGCAGAGGAATACCAAGTAAAGTGTAAGCTGATGGTAAAACTCCAACACACAAAACAGATATGGGCAGCTGAAATACACAGAAATAGTGTGAGTAGATGGAAACATTCCAACACGCAAATAGATAGGAGCAGATTGAATACTCAGAAGCAATGTGAGTAGATGGTAACACTCCAACATGCAAACAGATATGTGTAGAAGGAATATATAATAGCAGTGTGAACAATAGGGAA